>APFE030939796.1:9952-24804 GCA_000404065.3 Pinus taeda | reverse complement strand
GAACAACCCGGGTAGTTGACGCGTGGCGGGGGTACGGCGGTGAAACCGCCAATCCCCCGGACGCTAAACCTCCGCCTGTTCGCAGGTGAGATCGACCGCCCACCATTAGATCTGTGGGGCCGGCGATCGAATGGCTGGCGGCGTAGATGATGTGACAATGGATTATGGCTGCGGGGACCTGCCGATTAAAATAATCGATTAAATATATCATGTGCGGGGTGGGTTTTAACTTAGGGTAGCGGGTATAATGTATTCGCGCCCGTTTATAAATGTTTTATTTAAAAAACATTATAACCAATGTATTAGCGCGGAAGGGTAATGAAAGGGTTTTGTGGGTGGAGACCATGGGTTTTTAATTTTTTAACCAAAGTTTTTGATTTAAAACCCATAGTTTAGGGTGGTGGAGGGTTGATATTAACCCCTGATGGATTAATATTCCCCAAATCATGACTATATAGATATATTGCTAGGGGGAGGGTATTTACATAGACTTTTTGGGATTTTCACATAGATCTTTGTAGAATTAGGGAAGGGGAATGCTTAGGGAGCTAAATAATACATTAGTTGTTAATATGACAATGTGAGGTGAGTGTGTAGGGGCAAATGCTAAGTTTTAAGAAGTAAAACTTAGGAATAGAAGATGAGTGGAATTGAGAGTAAAGATTTTTACACAAGAAATGTGGCTTCTTTCCCTTGACTGAACTTCATAGTTTGACCTAGTACTTTGTCATGGAATGAAGTGGAACAGGACACTTGAGTAGATCCCAAGGTCCTTGGGGGATGTTAATAAATGATGTTTGGGGAAGAAAGGGGGAAATTAGACATGCTTCCATTGTTATGTCCTCAAACCTCTGCCATGGTGCCAATACCTTGAATGGAATGAGTCTTGCTCTTGATAAGCCAACTAGTGATGGCCCTTCACTTCTACAACCTTACACTACTTACCCAACCTAGTAATCCTAACATTTTTTCTTCACTTGAAGTGGGTGCACTTGAATTAGCAGACCCTGATTGTTCTCTTTTTCTTTTGACTGCCCTCCTATCTAAATCTACCCTTATTTCTTCCAAGGACCCAGATTAAGCAGTTGGGCTCTTTCATTTCTCTACCTAGCTAGTCATCTGTCAAGCTTGAGCTGTTTGGACAGGAACCATTCTCTATTCTGCAACAAGCAATTTAAACATGGCATGGTCCAGATTAGACTGATGGGCCATCCATCAGGTATGATTAGCAGCAGTATTTGTAGACTGTGACACTGCCAAAAGATAGTAGTGGCATTTTAACTGGCCACTTTCCTAGTCTTTAGTATGGGGTTAATTTTCACTATTCCTTTGACCATTTGATTTTCTTGCCTTTTGATTATTCTTTTAAGGCATACCCTCTTTTCATTTTTTAATTGTCCTAGTATGGACACAAAATATGGAACCTTTGCAACCTGCAATGATGAACATATTTAGCCCTTCCATTATCAATCATGAAAGATGAAACCTATTGGTATAGGAACCTAACAAGCATGATGAAGAAGATCTAAAGCAAAGAAAAGATGGACTATTAACCTACTAAAAAGCTACAAACACTAGAAGTCCTATGAATGAGGAAAATATGTGTTTTTGGGGCAGCAAGAGAGTCTTTGCCTCAAATCATGGTCCCAAAGGGAGGAAGAAAGGCCAAGGCACTATTGCTAGCCTTTTGAATCTTTGTTGTTCACTGCTTAACCTACTACAGAAAGAAAAAATGGAAGCAAACTACCAAATCATCAAAAGCAACATGTTCATAACCATAATAGAAATACATCTAACAACAAACTAATCTACAAACTGAAACAAAGCATACAAATACAAGTAAAGAGGATCTTGGCTACTTGTATTGGGCCCTAACCCAAGAGCTTCAACCCTCTGAGGTAACTCATTGCTAGCTCAAAAAGGATTCCATCTTTATTTTCAAAACAATAGCAAGATTACATGAAACTGTCACAAAATAATAAGCTTCAAATTTGAGCAGAGTTTACATAAGCAAAAATCTGCCCTAGTGAGTTCCTAGGCCTATCTACTTATAAAAATGAAGCTACCAATAGTTTCCTTAAAATTAGGGAGGCTTGGCCTCCAAAACTTGAGATAATCCAATCATCCTCCACTTGCTCGGCTACCTTCTAGTGCATGATTCAGGTGCTTGTACTATGAGCTAAATGAAGGGGAATTCGAAGTGAGGAGTAATAAATGAGGGTGGTTCCCTCCAATAAGTCCTCTCCTATGTCCACTTCGAGTTATTGCTACCATTTTTTCACTGGATCCTTGACTTTGACCTCAAAATCCATCAATAATATGCATTAAATACATGTTAGACCACATGGCACAATAACTAACTCAACTCACTCTATAAGCATAAATATAATCAGAAAATCATACAACATGCTAAGAGAATGGATGATTTGACTAGGTTAGGAGGTAAAATGAACCCATATTAGTACTCATTTATGAGGCTCATCACATAGGACCCAACTGAAACTCATAAAAAGCCTTGGCTCTATCATCATAATATCTCTCAGATAGGTACTTCTTCTTGAAGAGTCTCTCAAACTCATCCCAAATCAACTCTTCTTCATGAATGCCTTGGACATTTTTCACATCTTCCTACAAACTGTTTTCTTTACCTTTAAGACTAAAGGTGGATATCTTAGCTTTCATGTTATTTATAGTTATGCAATATAAATAATTTCTTCATTCCAAGAAACCATGCTTCTGCATCTTTTTATTTCTTCATCTCTCCATCAAATGTAAGTCGCTTGACTTTCTTGAACTCCTCAAGAAAGTAATCACTCCTCCTATAAGGATGTTTGCGGTGATAGTGATGATGTATCTTGGACAAGGGACTAGAATGAAACCCATATATACCAATCCTTCTATTCCGTGTATCCAATGATCTTCCACCTCCGATTGTGTCCTGTCTATTTAATCTATATCTTGATCGAGACTTGCTACCATAGGCTTCATTAGTATTCTCTTCCTTCTCTTGATTAATCCTCAACTGTCCTTGTCTCTATAAATATGAAAAAATATGAAGGATGAATGCATTTACCTCTGCCTGCTTTTCTTGAACCCTTGCAAGTATTTCTTATGCCTCAACCAACCTGTCATTGTCCTCTTTCCAACTTTTGATCTCTTCTCTAAAACTCTTCAATGTGTCTGCTATATCAGGTGAGTACTCATCTCCTTACTCCCTAACTAAATTGTAAGGAGAGTCATGTGAACTGTAGTCTATCATTTTTCTCGTCGACTTTGATTCTCTTCTTCATCCAAGTGTATCATGTCAGATAAACCAAATAGATGCCATAAATAAAATCATACCTCAATGACATTCAGGGGAGGCTCATCTCATCTACAAAATTGGTCCACATTAGCAGGTATCATGCTAATATATACATAATCATAATCATATCTATATATCAACATCATGCATGAGCACACCAACTACATACCATGACCTCATGCATGATAACCATAACCATGACAATTCATGCATAACCACATGCATCTAGCCCATCAGGTCCAAGTGTTTGAACCATGCTCTGGTACCACTTTGTCATGTATCGGATAACATCCAAAGAGAGTGAAACTTTCTTTTAAACCACTTTGTAACATGCCTCCTCTCATATCTACCCACTTTCACTGGCTTTCTAGGGGTAAACAAGAGATGAGGGGCTAATATGACATGACTCAACCTCCTATATATCCTTAAGGAAATGGAGTCAACAAAACAAGACCTTAGTAACATCCCTATGGTGATATAGGACCCCCTGGAACTAACCAACCATTCCAAGCGTCCAACCCCTGATGTAACTTTCTTTTCCAATGAACTAGATCTCCCAATCGCTCCCATGATAAGGCCTCCAAGTGAATGTAACCCTCCAATCACTCCAATAGGCCTTATTTGTAGTAACTATAGTCATTTTCAGGCAGTTTTGTGACAGAAACCATGAGATTTAAGCCACTTTTTTAGGGCTAGGATCTAGACGTTTGTCCATAAATTAATGAAACTTACATAAGCAATAAATAACATAGAGACAAAGCCTCTAATACAAAACTTACTCAAAGACTTGACCTAGCCCGTTTAATTCTCATAGTGATTCCTTCAAAAACATGATGAACATGCAACCTACAGGTCATGAATGCATATCTGAACATAGAGATATGAAACTTATCTAAGGCTTACCAGGAAGGACTAATTCCCTCTCACAATAACTTCCATAATTCCAATTAGGTCATGCAATCATTAACTAATAATTCATCTATTAAAAGATGATAATATAAATACTTAAATTTGTCATAAAACCATGCTTATAATCATCATATAGCCATATAATTAGAAATGATAGAACAACCATTAAAGCCACATAATAACAAGTACATTTAGACATAAAATATAAGAGTAACTTAGCTCTTATTAACCATATGAAAGGCCAACTGAGCTAGGGACTTCAAACAAACTAATCTACAAACTGAAACAAAGCATACAAATAAAAGCAAAGAGGAGCTTCTTTGCTTGGATTGGGCCCTAACCCAAGTGCTTCAGCCCTTTGAGGTAACTCAGTGCTAGCTCAAAAAGGATTCCATCTTTATTTTCAAAATAATAGCAAGATTACATGAAACTGTCACAAAATAATAAGCTCGAAATTTCAGTAGAGTTTACATAAGAAAAAATCTAACCCTAGTGAGGCCCTAGGCCTCTCTACTTATACAAATGAATCTACCAACAACTTCTTTAAAATTAGGGAGGCTTGGCTCCCAAAACTCAAGATAATCATTAGTCATCCTCCACTTTCTCGGTTTCCTTCTAGTGCATGATTTAGCTACTTGTACTCTGAGCTAAATGAAGGGGAATTCAAAGTGAGGAGTAACAAATGAGGGGGATTCCCTCCTATAATTCCACTCCTCTATCCACTTTGAGTTATTGCTACCATTTTTCCACTAGATCCTTGACTTTGACCTTGAAATCCATCAATAATATCCATTAAATACATGTTAGAGAACATGGCACAATAACTAACCCAACTCGCTTTATAAGCATAAATATAATCAGAAAATCATACAATAAGCTAAGAGAATGGTTGATTTGACTAGGTTATGAGGTAAAATGAGCCCATATAATTACCCATTTATGAGGCTCATCATCACCCCCAACTAAACGTGTTGCTCATCCTCTGAGCAACCTAGTCAATCTACTCATCTTTTATGGCCCTAGTGGACTCCCTAGCATCTCAGGCTTCCGATGTGATTTGCTCTTCTTTGCCATAGAATCCAGCCTTCCTATCTATGTCCTTCCACTACTCCTCCTCTTCTTCTTCTCCTTTTCCTTCCAGCATGCCTAATAACAGTGGGGGACTCAATTTCAGGCCAATCTAGTTGACCTTCAACCTCTGCATGGAGCGCTTGTACATTGGCACTCTTTTCAATGCCTCCCTCAACCTCATGAGGGAATGATATTCCCTGATCTGCAAACTATGTGGTAAGGTGTTCCATCTCCTCATGCATGCATTCACACAGTCATCCCCAAGAAGCCTTTGCATATCCTCAAAGTGTGCAATAGCTTGTGTCTGATTGGTCAGATATCTAGGGCAAATCTGAGGGTCATTAGTAAGTAGGTTGTGTGCGCTGATGAGTTCCATAGAATATGATGGCTCAGCTCTTATCATTAATGGCTCATTTTGCTCCTTTATCATGAATATTTTTATTTTTGCTGCCCTCAATTCTTCATGGTTCATCCATGAGGCCATGGCCATTAATTATAGGTCCCCTAGCTTGGCATTAGGATCCCACACATTCATGTCTATGAGGGCCATTTTGTGTAAATAGAATTTTTCCATCTTCGCTTTCTATTCTGATATGCTCTGGTCAAACAAATCCATGAACTACCTATAGTCTTGGAAAGGCATTGTGCCTCTTTGTGCCAAAGTCTTTATTTGGAATTGTAACCGTTGGTCCTTTAGATAGATGCCATAGGATTTGGATGGTGTTCTGCATTACAATGCCTCCATGGATAAGTTGGCCATGCATGCGAGCTGGGTCTCTTTCTCTTGCAGCTTCCTCCTTAGCAATTCATTTTCAGTTTCAAGGTGGCTTCTTGTAATTGCTTCCTTGTCTCTGAGAGCACTCAATTCTCTTCCCATTTCCCTGAGTTTGTTTTCCATATGGCCAACATCCTCAACTCCTTTGGATTTGGATATCTGCATCCACCTATGTGTTCTCACTCTTTCTTTCTCCAATTCAAAAAATAGTGGAATTGCAAATTTCTATGGGATTATCCTTCCCCCCTCAAGTAGATTGTAATAAGAGGCAAGACTGGGCTGGGGATTAGGTTCTCGTATCTCTTGTGTTTCCCCCTTCACCTTTGGTTGGTCTTATATCCTTTTCTCAAGCTTTTGGGTCTCCTATAGTTTTGACAGTGTCTCTTGTCAAACTATCTGAGCCTCTTGTAGGACTGTTTTTAGGTCCTATAGTACTGTTTTTTCCTTCCATGTGGAAGATCTAAGAGTCCCCCTTTCATATGTTATAGGTGTCTTGGAAGGAGATTGTTTCCCTTTGGCAGATGGTGAATCCTCAATGGTAATTGGCACTTTTGAAGAGTGTTGAGGTTTGCCTATTTTAATTCTTGTGCTCTTCCTAGCCCTGAAATACATGGAGGTCTATTTTTCCCTCTTTTTCTTTGGCTTGATTGGTGTACTGAGGGCAGTGAGGGTAGTTTCTACCTCCCTTTCCAAAGTCTCAAGGGACTCTTCTTCCTCCTTTGCCTCTTTTTCTCCTTCTTCCATCTCTTTTTCTGTCTCTTTTTCTGTCTCTTGCTCTGTCTCTTCCTGCTCTGTTTCTTCAGATCTCTTCTCCTCTATTTTAGTTCCTTCCTCCTTCCTTTCTTGTTCTGCTATGTCACCCCTGGCTCCACCTTCTCCCCCTTGCTGTTCTTCCTCCTCACTACTAGTAGGGCTCACATCATAGGTTAAGGTCTTTATGTCATCCTGATCTGTCATGTTTCGGAAAACTTCCCATGCTATAGGGAGTGTAAAGGTATGGAGAACTTAATCTACTAGGATTTTTATTAAGCCATGGTGAGATAGCTACCTTGAATTCCTTGCTTGTACCCTAGTGTTGTTGTCAATGAGGGACTGCAAGAGGAAGTAAGGGATACTAAGCTTCTGAGGTGCTAGAGTGTCCATGCCATACCTTAATTCTTGGAGGATTCTAAAGTGATAACAAAAAACAATATTGTACCTCCCCTCACAGGAAATGTATTTGATTATTTTATACCTAGCCTCATCCTAGGAATATGGTATGCTAGCCCTTCTGATGCCAATTTTATCTTCAACAAGGGTTTCATTATTTTGGAAAAGGTTCTTCTTGGTAGCATGGCCAATTGGTTTCTCATCTTTACTCCAAGGAAACCCAAGAGGAATGGTAGTAACCGTACTGATAAATTTAGGGTTTATCTCCATGGAAAGGCCTCTAATGGTGACAATGGCATGATTTCTTGTGTGAGGGACTAGAGAGGGAGCAAACTCTTGGGCAATTTCCTCATCAAACCCCTAAAATTCCTCAAAGATATTCATCCAGTTTACCCTTGTGAAGATTTCCACCACTTGAGGATGTGCATGGAGCCTAGTGGAGTTAGTGGGATCCTTCCTCATAAACCCTCCTGTCATATTGTATCTACTCTTTTGGAAAACCAAATATGGAGGTGGAGACAAAGAGTTTTGAGAAAAACAGAGAAAAAGAGGAGACTCTGTTTTTTTAAATAAGCAGAAAAAAATTTTATTCAATAGGGGGCATACATGAATCCTACCTCTTCAGACCGAAAATAGTGCTAAAAATCCTATTTTCTCCATTCAAACCGACTCACTGCCCCTCCTGTAGAATCTTGTTGTCCCTGTTGTAGATTTCCTATAGGAGCTCCTCTAGAAAATGCCGAGAGCAAGAATATGGGAGAGATCGATGGAGGATGGTGGTTACAAGGCTATGGGGGCACAACGAGACTTCTGTAGCTAAGTTACAAGGAGAGAATGAAGGAAACGGTGGCGAGAATGCTCGCGGAGGAGGACATATTACACTTTATGGATATTTTTTTTTTATGAGTGCTGAGCTGGCAAGGTATACGTTGGCCATATTCGGATCGTTGGTGCCCACCTTCTTGGTCATCATGGCCCCTCCTCATAATCATACCTCATTATTGCATCGGATTTCACACTTCATCCACTACCTGTCCTTGGCATTTTGTGGTGGAGTTGACTATGCACATGTGTGGGTGACATCTCAAATGAGTGGAGTCAACTAGATGAAGGGGGGCAAGTTAACTGGCCACCTTTCCCTCGTTTAACCTCAACCATCTCATTGCTTTTTCATGACTTCTAATTACACAAATGCAAACAGAGGAGTGACTTAGTTACTTACCTGTGATCCGAGTGTATTTTCTATGAGGTGTTGTGGCTTCCTCTGCTACATGCCTTTATTTCCTTTTTTCATGCTATCCCTGCTAGCTAATGTGTGATTGTGTGCTTGTGCAGGTTCTTCTCTAGCTAGATCTGAGCTTCAAGTGCCTATTCAACCTTCATGTTTTCACTCTCTTGCTGTTGGTGCTACATTTCTATGGGATCAGCTGCTACAAGAATTCCTACAGGAGCTCCTGTAGCTGCTTCTCCCCTTCAAAATTCAGCTTTTCTCTGTGCTTGGAGCTCAAGGATGATGCCAGAGGTGTGGATACATATGGAGAGGTAGTAGGTAGGCTTCAGGTGAGGTTGATGGTGCTTTTCCTCTCATTTTTTTGTGTTTCTTTTTATTTTTACTGAAAAATTTGTTTTCTATGTTTTTCTTGGACAAGAAGAGAAATGATGCTTGGGGTGTGATGTAGGCTTGGAAATGATAGCAAGGAGGCTTGAAGGTGGTAAGAGGGATGATAAGTCCCTCATGAAGCTCTCCTGGTCCCTCAAATTGCCTTCTATATAAATTTTTGGCTCTCTCTAATTCCTACAGAAGCCCCCTATAGAAAACACAGTTTTGGGAAAAAAATTATAGTGGGGTGAAAGAGATGCTAAAGATGATGGAGGAAGGTGAGATAGGTGCTGGTTTGAATGTTAGGGTTCCTTTGGCACCTTCTTCTGCTCCCTATAGTCCTCTTGCAAACCTGCAATACAACAAAAAATCATTTTTTTCTTTTCTTTTTTCTCTTTTTTTTTTCAAAACAACCAGGGTGTCTTAGAGAGGTTTTCACCCTAATTTCCTACTCTAGGCACCTCCAAGGGAGGTTTTCACCCCAGGATCTTATTCTTTTTCCCCTTTTTTTCTTGACATCACTGGGCTACCTCAAACGAGGTTTTCAACCCAATGATGGGACTCAAGCACCTCATGGAGGTTTTCACTTGAGTCCTTATTATTTTTTATTTTTTTCTTTTCCTTCAATGAGTGGGTGAAGTGGAGGTTAAGACATGCTCCACTACCATCACTGTTTTATTCAAATCGTTAATAAACTCTCACTTGGAGAGGGGTTACTTGTATACTTTCAACCAATGTCCATTGACAAGCATGGGGATAGCTTCATCATCAATGGTTATGATCAGAACTAAATCATTGTCATTTCATTTCTCCACAGTGTAGGGTCCCATCCATCTTTTCCTTAGCTTTCCTTTGAAATATTTGTATCTTGAATCATAGAGTAGTGCCCAATCTCCCTCTTGGAATTGATTCTCCTTGATATTTTTGTCATGCCATATCTTTCTTTGAAGCTGAACTACCTCTGTATGGAGAAGGGCTTGCAATTTGTATTCATCCAATCCATTGAGCTGAAGTAATCTCTCCTTCTGTGCATGGCTGAGGTCTAGGTCCAGCTGAGCTATCATCCTTAGTGTATTGAACTCAAATTCTATTGACAGCAAAGCGTTCTTCCCATAGACCAGTTCAAAGGGTGTAAACCCAGTGGTGGTCTTCTATGTTGTGTTGTAGGCCCAAGTGGCCTCAACCAATCTGTCTACCAAGTCCTTTCTATTGCTGCTCACTACCTTGGTTAGGATCCCTTCCAAAGCCCTGTTAGTGACCTCCACTTGCCCATAGGCTTGTGGATGGTGTTAACTCAAAATCAGGTCCTGATAGGCAGCTGATCAGGTTGACTCTAAGTAACTGTTTCAAACCAATCTTTTGACTAAGACTTAGCCTCCTTAGCCTGAGAGGGCTCTCTCAAAAGGGTTATTGATTTTGACTAATAGTAAGATGGCTAACTCTTGTGGAATAACATTGACAAATATGAAGGCTGGATAAACATTACATAAGTTTCCATTGGGCCTATGGAGTCAATCATACTTCAGTAAACAATGACACTGCCTTTACATAGAAGTCAGGGCACTTAGCATTTAGATGTTCATAACACAACTCATATAAAACCACAGTTCATAAATGCATACAGGAAATCAGAGCACAATCAATGAATTTTGAGTGATTACACATCTATGCAACTGTAAAAGACATTAACGAAAGAATAAATCACACATTCTGAACATGGAAATCCTTCATGAATCCTGAGAAGAAAAACAACCAACTTATATTACTGAACTCTGTTTATACATAAGCCAAAACAGTACTCTGTTATAAAATTTCCAACCCTCATTACATTGTTGTTTCAGCTATATATAGAATCCTTATTCTAACTAATTCAAGTTTCCTCCTCCAGCATGAGGGGAATTTGTTAACTCGATAGCTATCTCTAATGACACCTATCAGCTATTTAACTAACTATTAAATACAATAAAGTGCTGACTGGAATTTTAAAAAGTTCTAAATTAACTATGACTCTAACTCCATTTTCCATGCAATAGTGGCTTCTCCTTGTTCTTTGACACCTGGTCCTCTTTCGATTTGGATGAGCTGGATATTTAATACTCCATATTGACCTTGAACGCTGAATCTTTAACTGCCCACTAGTATTAGGAGATGTCCCTTGCTTCTCGGTTCCTGTTTTCCTCAATTTTCTCAAATGTATAACAGCATGTTTCTAGCCTTTAATAACCCAAGATATGGAACACTGCCACGTTTTTGATGTGCTATAGGCTGCTTTGATGGACATGTGTGCAGGCAAAAGTTCCTTGTATATAAATCATTTAATGTCTTTGAACGGTGATAAAGGGGCTTTATAACAGAAATTTAGACCTGGGTTAAAATATTTCACCTTTTTAAATGTACACCTGTCTTGGTCTGAATAGCTATTATAGCTCCATTTGATGTCTTGCGTACCCTTTAGGTTTCTCTCTTTCAAAATTCCCGTTCATAATACAAAACTGCCTGTCTGCGTTTAAATCATCACCTACAGCAGTTTCATAGCGCGCTATGAAACTGCTGAATTATTTAAAACAGCTTGCTTTTGACCCGAAATCTTTATCACCCAAACATTCGATTGCCAAAAACTCCCTTTGATTTTTCATATGTATAGCAGGGATTTACATGTCTTCAAAACAATAAGACTAAGCTAATTTAACAAAAATTTGGAACAAAACCTTTCCTGAAAAGAAAATTTATTTAGCAGTTAACTAGCCTAGCTGTGCCTTCAGGTCTTCAATTTTCTTCTTCATAGCTCTATTCCCAGCTCTTAGCTTCATATTTAACCTTCTAATGTATTTGGCCTCTTTGATTGCTGGTACTGTCCATGTATGAAATTGTGCATGGCCATCCACTACTGAATTCAACTGGTTTTCTAGGGTTTCACTTCCTTTCCACACAGCTTTACGATAATTTGCATGCACGATTGTATACTCTCTAACAGCTCTTTTCAGTTTGGCAATCTCATATTTAGCAGACTCCAATTGGCTCTTCAGGTCTATTATATTGTCTTCTTTAGATGTAAGGATTGTTTTGCTTGTGCTGCTCTTATGCCAATGTTGTGTCCCTTCCCCTGTTTCCTCTGTTCTGGGCAGTGCTTCATGTGCTTGCTGGAATCTTCTTGTCATAGGTCTTCTAGGTTTAAAAATAAACTCCTGAGCTAGCTCATCAAATTTAAGCCTTTTTGAGGCCTTGGTTTTCTTAATACTTTCTTGCAGTGACTGTGCCAAATCAATATGAACTGGTTCAGACTGCTCGAATTCAATGGCCTGTAATAAATCATTCAAGTTTGCCTTAGACACTGGGCTCTCTTCAACAGCTATAGCTTTACCTTTTTCCTTATTTATTTGGCTTCTTGTCCTTACCCTTGAGACTGCTTCAGATCTTCTTGTTTCGGGTACAACTTTCTTACTCTGAATTTTTTCCTTTGATGATTCCTGAGGTTGTTCTTGAATGATTAGTGGCTTCACTGGTTTTTGTAGCTGTGGCTTGGTTTGCTTTTTAGCTCTTACTTCCTTTTGAAGCTCAGCTATGGTGAATTCTCTGGCTGGTTGTGGAGTAAGACCAGTCTTGCTTTGGAATCCAGCCATGAAAATAAACGAATTCCAGTCTCTGCCTATATTTTGGAGGCCATCTAAAACTAGCAACTTAATCAAACCATGATGAAATAAAGAGGTTTCATAGTCCTCTTTCCTCAGTTGCACCTTATCACACATCTTACTCAAACTGCGAAACAAATAGAAAGGGATGTCTATGGAGACTTTCCCGGCGAAATGCAAGAGCAATTTAAAATGGTAACAATAGACCTTACTGTACCTTACTTCACAGGTCAAATATTTCTGTATGCAGGTGAGAAGAAGAGCATAATGTTCCTTGACATAATTTCTAGGCACTGCTTTTGTTAAGTCTTCATTTACATATGTCTCCTTTAAAAACTCCTTACAAGGATTCATATCAAACTTAAAATTTTTAAACCATTCTTCCCATCCTCTTGGGATCTCCGTTACAGCAGCTATTACTTCTGGAGAAACCTGTACTTCTAGCATAGCTATATTTGAATTTAAACCAGTGAAGTTTAGCGCAAATTCCTTAGTTACCTATGCATGTCCTCCTTGTAGTTTTTTGCAAAAGTTCCAGCACCCGGCATCTTTGAACGCTTTCTTCACACCTTCATCCCTCAACGCTATGTCCAGGCCTTCAGGTTCAGTCCTCTGACATTTACCAGATCTGTGCTCTTTTCTCTCCATTTTTCCCTTCGAGATCTTCACACACAAAGTCTAACAGCTCCGGTCGAAATGGTGATTCAGCTCCTTTTTCAATTCAGCCTCGCTTGTAATCAGGCTCACTTGAAATCAGCCTCGCTTAAAATTCAAATTGAAACACTTCAGTACATAATCAAACGGACTTGTCACTCATGCAGCACCTATGACCATCATTAAGGTCTATGCACGGTAAAATCTCTTGGGAATGATATTTTCTGTGCATATCAACAGTCTATTGGTGGAGTAGTGGCCAATGAGCGTTTCAAACATGATACAAGAGGTACACAAACTGACATGAGTAGACACAATTTATGACTCACCCACGGACTTGACATTTCGGGAAAGATTCGCTGCAAAATGCACGAATCCATGATTTCGCAGTGCTGTTAGTTATCATTTTTAATGATGCGCTGCGAAACTGCCTAATCATGACGCGTTGCGAAACTGCTAAACCATGATTGCGCTGCGAAATTGGCAAATGAGATTACGCTGCGAAATCACTAAAAGACACGGTGACTCGAATAAGACAAGACATGACTATGGAACAATGATGGGTGGAGGAGAACCAATAGGAGTGGAGTATGATTTAAGTTAAAAACTTTTAAAACTCCAAATCCTAAGTGAGAAAAATAAAATGAAATCAAGTTTAACACAGACCTTTGTCATCAGACTAGGACAGGCAATTATATGCATCAACTTTTAGTTCTAAGTCATAACAGTGGCTCCACTTGGGATAGTGTGCCCCTGTAGTACACTAAGAACTTGTAGGTCCAGTGCTTTATTCAATTTTTGAAAACATAAATAGAACTGACAAGCATTCCTCTCTAGCTTGGTGGGCCTTCACCTCGGGCTTAAGCTTCCTATTCAGCTTGTCATTTATTTTCAACAAGAAAAAACTAATAAAACGGTTATATACAATGTTTGTGAGACACTTGGCCGAGATTCAATCAATTATAATGCTTTAGGAACCTGCCATTAACAGGTCCTCCAGCATATGGTGTTCCATCAACCTCCTGCAGAATGTAGGTGTTATTCCCATGGAAAGCAGAAATTTGATATGGCCCTTTCCATAAATTTTCGAATTTACCATGTTTACCTTTCTCTTCAATTCTAGCTTCCCATTTCAGGACTTTGTCATGAATCTAGAATGTAACCTCTTTGATCTTTTTGTCAAATGCTCTTTTAATCCTGTTCTGGCTTTGTTGATGACTATCAAATACCTCATTTCTTTTCTCCTGCAAAGCTGTTAGCTAATTTATCCTTCGTTGTACAACATTTGGTTCCTCTTCTAATCCTTGAATCAGCTTCATCACTGGTACTCCGAGAGATGTTGTAAATATAGCCTCTGCCCCATACACAAGCTCATATGGTGATGTTCCAATGGATCTTTTTTTGAAAATCCGGTCAGCCCACAAGGCATATTTCAGTTTCAAATGCCAAGCCTTTTTATTTTCTTGCAGCAGCTTCTTAATGATTCTCACAAGACTCTTGTTTGAAGACTCAGCTAAACCATTTCCCTGTGGATAATAAGAAGTGGAATGTCCAAGGGAAATGTGATATTGATGACAAAAATTAATCATTCTTTTGGACTTGAAAGCTTGAGCATTATCTGTAATGATCTTGATTGAGCAACCAAATCTTGATAATATATTATTTTCTAAGAAAGAAATAATCATTGAATCATTTTCTTGCCTTGTGGGTATTGCCTCTATCCATTTTGTAAAGTAATCGGTGGCTGTGAGAATCCAGCGA
>APFE030939793.1:9459-44432 GCA_000404065.3 Pinus taeda | reverse complement strand
TAAACATTTTAGCTTGATTAAAATAAAAAATAAAATAAAAATCAACTATTAATTTTATTAATTTTTATAAATTAAAAATAGTAATTTTTAAGCTCCAGGTTTATGATAACTCATGGTATTGATAATACCATGTTATTCGTTTGAGCATAGACTATTTAAAGGGGAAATTCTATAATCTTAGATCCATATTAATTTAATTCTGGGTCTACCAGTTTATGATAACCCATGGTATTGATAATACCATGGTATTCATTTGAGCATAGACTATTTAAAGGGAAATTCTATCATCTTAGATCCATCTTAATTCTGCGTCTACCAAGTGCTCAAAGGGATATATAGGTTGGTTTTTATGATAATGAAGATATTAAATAGACTTAGGAAATTATATTGTAAAAACATCTTAAGGTGAATGGTTAAAGCATAGACATTGGACAAGTATATTTGTATACTTCTATTTTAAACTGAAACAAATCCAGGGCTAAAAGGAATGGATTGATTGCACTAGTCACCCTTCTATAACTTTCCAACATATGTTGGAGTAAACAGATTGTAATTTGGGTAATTTTTCTAACTACAAGCAGGAACATACTTATGTATTGGCAAGGTGGTTAAGAGGTCCCTAGAAGTGATGAATTTTATTTTTTCTTGGTTTTATATATAGTATTCAGTTTTTTTTCATGCTTTCTGTGAATGACACGAGTGAATTTTATCCTACACCCACTAGGTTATCAATATGTAATTTTGGTAATTTTGATTTCAAAAAATATTTTAAATAAATGCAATGATTTCATTTTTGTATTCAATAAGCACAATATTCTAATGGAATTCTACATTTGTGGTTTACCTATATAGATTCCATGGAGAAGTGTTAGTGGTGTGACATTAATTGTCCTCAAGTAGAGGCTTTAGTTTTACTCTTTTTCTGGAAGCAAATAATTTCTTCCAACATTTTTGAGTTCCATGAAAAAATTGAAAGTCCTAATAGTATTCCATTATGGGTTCAAGAGAGACATAGTATTCAATTATGGGTTAAAGAGATCCACATTGAATGATCTATCGGCCTTATCTTCACTTAGTTTAAGACTATTCACTTGGAGAGCCTGCATGTGCCCCCACTTCAAGAGCATAGTAAAGTCATGTAGGACTTAGAGAAGGTATCTTTAAGATTTTAGTGTTAATTAGAAAAATGTTTGGGTTCAATAACACCCAGTCGAGCATTAAGCTTCCAATAATGCTAGATTTTAACATGGAGCACTTTTGTGATTTGGAGGAGATGCCCCCTCATATTTGTGACACATCTTCAGTTGTGAATTGGATTATTACTAACTGTCATTTCCTTTGAATGCTACCTGATGACTTGGGGAACCTCAACTCTTTAATAATGTTAAGGAAGGAAAGAAAGTACATTACGCTAAGTTCTCTTATGCTTTTCAAGTTTTTCTTGGATATCTACAACGTTTCGGGTAGGAAAGTACATTCTATTAACGAAAATTTGTCTTGATAGAAAGGCCCAATTTCAAATTCTAATGCTTTCAAAAACATTGTATAACTGTAATGTTTCTTAAAGGAAATCATATTTTTCAATTTAAGTATCATGATCCCATATTCAAACTTATTTTTCAGTAACCCATTAGGTTTTGTAGCTTTGAATAAATCCATGTCTTTTGATAAGATCCTCTTCCAAATTAAAATGCAGTTTCCTTTTGGAAATAACCACATACAGTGTCTTGATTTTGTTATTGAGAAAATAGAGGTTGTGAAACAAGCCTGTGCCATTCAAGGAATTGATTCATTGATTTATCAATTATGGCTCTTGATGTAACAATGTCTTGATTTTGTTGCTTGAAAATAGAGGTTATGCTTTACTATTTCATAGAATTTCTTACAATCTTTCCATAAGTATTGATTTGTAATCTTAGTCATTGAGGGATGACAATAATGACAAAGGTAATATTGCATGGTTTGAAGTTCCCCTCTTACTAAATATTTAAATATATCACCACAATTTAATTGTTAGTTAAAGGAATTGTATTTGATTTGTAAACAATTCATTGGTTGATTTATAGATTTTGATTTTTTCCCTTTTTTATTTTTTTCTCAGATTTGGTATGGGATATCTTCCAAGATTTGGGTTCCCTAGTTTCCCCACCATAGTACGAGGTTTAGATTCTATCATTAAATATTCTTGGAACATTACAAATTTTCCAGTAAGTGTGCTTTGAAACATTGTTGTTGCTTTTCCATGGTGTTAATGCAAATAAGCACTACAACTAGTGCCATTATTTAGATGAAGTGCCAAAATCTAGGTGGTCTTGTAATGATGGAGTGATTGTTTTATAGCTACTAAGGTCATATGCATTTTTATCTCTTATGTTTTCCTAAGATATTCAAATTCAGAATAAGAATTCAAGTCTCGTTTCCACTATAGATTGTAGTCAGTTTCTTGAACATAATATATAGTAGATTATCTTTTACTAATCAACTGTGGATGTGATCCCTCGCAAGAAAGAAAATTCAAAGTGACTTTGATTTCACATTGATTTGTCAAAACATCCACACAGGAAAGGAGATTCAAAGTGACACTATGATGGCCATTATGTCAAGCCAGGTGGTCACACTCCCTTGATCGTGAGCACGATTGTGATCAAGATGGAAGACTTCATAGTCTAGATTAATTGTTTAGCAGTGATAGTTAGTGGGCTCATTCAAAAAAGCTTCTATTTCACTAATCCTTTTTATATAGTTGTTAGATTCAATTTCCAAAGGTTTTAATTACACTATAGAGTTGAGTTTTGAGAGAGTTGTGATTCACAGTGTTAAGTATAGCAGATATGACACTTGAACGAAGACAAGCATAGTAGAGGTATCAAACTCTATTATAAGCTTACCTGAATATTATAAAGGACTTGGTTGGCTTTTTTATAATTTTATAAACAAGTTCCATGTCGTGGAAATGTGAAAAAAAATAGCGATAATGCCACCATGTGGCTCTTGTCATATATGGTTTTATACTTTTTCAAAAAATTCTCAAGAGTTCACAATGCTAAGATTCACTAGGACTTTACAAAGTTTTATTATTTAGTGAAAGACTTGCCAAGATATTACAAGATTTATAATTGAGTAAAATATTACGCCATGCCTAGTGGAGAATTCCAAAAAAATTATATATACATATTATATTATTGATAAAATCGCCTTCCATTTTTCCTATATACCATGGAGATTCGCCCATTTATTATATTTATAAATTTAGGGGGGGTTCTTAAAATTTTCCCTGCGAAACACTGTTTGTTGATCTTGTGATTCACCCCCCTAAAGGGGCACTTCACAATGCACAATACATCTACATGTGCCACCCAAAAATACAATATTGTAGAAGACTTGGTGCAAGTGCTATCAACTATGTCAACACTTGAAGTATTACAAACCTATCCAGCATAAAGGAAAGATTTGCTTTCGACTATTGGTGGTATCAACCCTCAGGATTCCATGCTTGCAATTTTCGACATGGAAAAATGTAAACCTCCCCTTTCACACCAGCTTGCATTTCAGGTGAAAATATTTTCGAAAGGAAGAGAAATCCATAGAACCCTCATTGACGAAGGTGCTTCAACCTGCGTCATGTCAGCTTCATGTTGGCTTGCTTTGGGTTGTCCAACCCTATTCCTGTCATCAAATTCCCTTAAAGCTTTTGACTGCCACACTTTCATCCCAAAAGGTTACCTAGCTAGCTACCCCATCACCTTGTATGGGAAAACATTAACGGTCGACATCGAAGTCGTAGATAGAAAGCTCGACTATAATATATTGTTCAGTCATAGTTGGACTTAAGCCATGACTGCCATTGCGTCTACTATCTTTCACATCATCCTATTTCCATTGGATGGAAAGATAGTCATAGTGGACAAGCTGTCCTTTTTCACCCCTGATTATTTCCCGTTACCCAGCGGCTCTGTACCCTTAGTGGGTGGTGTACCTAACTCTTACGTCAGTATTGGTATCTGTCTACATAAGGGCTCTTCCTTGATGGGTTGTTTCCCTCTTCTGTCGCCAGCAGTTCCATAGACGATTAATATGGTTTCATCCAGTCCTCACGAACTGACCGATCCTTGGATCCTAATGGCCCCTTCAGACATTGACACTTGTGGAGAACAAATGCCGCTGTGAGCAGCTGAATTGGCCTACTAGGCCATTAAATCTATATCTGAGTCTCCAGTCACTTTGGTCACGACCAACAGTACCATTGGTCCTCCCATAACTTCTCCTTCTTTCAATCCCCTCAATCAAGTCCTACATATAGACAAAGCTATTAGGGAGATCATGAGTTTAGAAGAGTGACCTTGGGAGGACTCATGCCATCATGTTTCAATATCTGATTCAGACATGATGCCTCTTCAAATCCTTTCATTTAATGCACTTGAAATAATTTCCTCACCATATATGGCTATCCAAACTTTGGACTCAGACAGAAACATGGGAAATATTTCAAAGACATTGCTCATCAATATTTCTATCATGACAGACATCGAAGAAAACATCCAAGTTGGAGCAAATTGCAATCCTTAGGAGATTGCAAGCTTCACTTTCCTTTTTAAGGAATTTCGAGATGTATTTGTTAGGTATTTCGAGGAAATTCCTAACATATATCCTTCTATTGTCGAGCATGAAATCAAGATATACGACAATGCTAAACCTGTCTGCCAAAGACTATGACCAGTCCACCCCCGCAAAATGACAACCATCAAGACTAAGGTGGAAAAGTTGTTACATGTTGGTTTTGTCTATCTCGTTCCCTTGATGGAATGGGTTTCCAATTTGGTTCCTATCGATAAGAAACAAGGAACCATCTGCGTATGTGTCAACTATCGAGACTTGAACGCCATGTGTCCGAAAGATAATTATCTGACATCGTTCATCAACCAAATCGTCGATGGCTGTGTTGGTTGTCAATCATTCTCATTAATGGATGGTTTCTTAGGTTACAACTAGATTGCTATAAAACCAAAAGACCAGCTCAAGATTGCCTTCATTTTCCCGTGGGGAATCTTTGCCTATCGGAAACTCCCATTCGGTTTAAAGAATTTTGGAGAAAAATTTCAAAGGGCCATGGACTGTGTGTTTCACGATATCAAACATATCATTTAGGCTTACTTGGATGACCTTCCAACCCATTCCATGAAGCGAGCACTACACCTAGATCATTTAAGAGTTATCTTTCTTAGGTGTCGGTTTTACAACATATGTCTGAATCCGCATAAATGCATTTTCTTTGTCGAGTCTAGATGATTACTTGGATTCATTGTCTCCAAGTATGAGATTAGGGTTGATCCCGATAAGGTAAAGGAAATTACTCAATTTCTTGAACCACAATCCATTCTGCAGCTCCAACGTTTGCAAGGGAAAGTGAACCTTTTACAATGGTTCATCGTAAGCTATGCTGAGTTAATGAAAGGCTTTATGCACCTACTTAAGAAGGGAGTGTTGTATCTATGCGATGATCAAGCTCAACGATCATTTGATACCTTGAAAAAGGTGCTTATATTAGCCCCACTCCTTAGTGCTCCCAATTATGGGTGCGACTTTCTTCTATACCTGGCAGCCTTGCCATCCTCTCTAGGAATGGTCTTGGTTCAAACTCATGATGACCGGAGTGAACATGTGATATATTATCTATCAAAAGGCCTAGATGGGTTTGAACTTAGATATTCACATGTGGAAAAGTTGTCCTTGGTAGTTGTCTTTGCTGTCAACCACTTCTGACATTACATATTGCTGCACCAGACTACTGTCATTGCCTTGGAGAATCCTATGAGACAAATTTTGTCTCGTCAAGTAATTGGAGGGAAATATTCAAAATGGATCATGATCCTCCAACAATTTGATTTTGTTTTCACTACTGCCAAGGTGAAAAATTCCTTAGTCTTCACTGAGCTTTTGTCAGATCTTCCCATTGTCGATCCTAACGAGATAGCCCATGATCCTCTTCTAAATGATGATGTCTATCTTATCGACACTACTAACCCTTGGTATGGTGACATTCTTGTCTACCTCCAAGTGCAATGTTTCTACCCTGAGTTATCTTTAGGTGACCAACGTTGCATCCACCACCAAGCGTGGCACTATTTAGTGCTTCATGATACACTATATCACCATGGTGCAGCTACAGTTCTTCAACATTTCCTCACTCATGAAGAGGCATAACACGTTTTAAATGACTATCATGTTGGGGCATGTGGTGGTCATCTTTTTGGATTATCTACTGCTCAAAAAATTTTGTGTGCAGGCTACTACTGGCCGACCTTGTTCAAAGATTGTATCAAGGCTATCCGGCAATGCCATCCTTGTCAAGTGTTTACAAAGAAAATGCATGCTCCTCTAGCCCTACTACACCTAGTTATCTTTGTCAGTCCCTTTGCCAAATCAGGGATAGACTTCGTAACTTGCAACCCATTTCCTCTGTTGGACACAACTATATTATTGTAGCTATGGACTATTTCATGAAATGGGGTGAAGTCCTTCCCACCTTCTGGGGCGATGGAGAAATTGTGGCACTATTCCTATTTAATCAGGTCATTTGTTACTTTGGTTTGCCCTACATGATCATTATAGACCATGTGTCTCAATTTCAGAATCACATGATGTCAAACTTAACATTGCTACTTGGTTTTCACGAGGATCAATCATCCTCATACTACCCCCAAGCTAATGGTCAAGTAGAGGCCATCATGTTGTCTTAAAAACCATGATCTGTAGGTTAGTAGGGAATCATAAAGCCCATAGGCATAAAATGTTATATCATGCACTATAGGCATACTAAACTTCAGTTAAACTGCTACAGGTTTCACACCTTTTCAATTGGCTTATGGCCTGGAATCATTTTTACCAATCGAGTGTCAGATTCTTTCCTTACAAATCTCCATTGAACTCTTACCCAACACTACTGTTAGGTTCCTATACCAATAGGTTTCATCTTTCATGATTGACAGTGGAAGGGCTAAATATGTTCATCATTGCAGGCTGCAAAGGTTCCATATTTTGTGTACATACTACAAAAAATCAAAAAATGAAAAGAGGGTATGCCTTAAAAGAATAATAAAAGGGCAAGAAAATCAAGTGGTCAAGAGAAAAGTGAAAATGAACCCCAAACTAAAGACCAGGAAAGTGGCCAGTCAAAATGCCACTACTAAGCTCATTTGGCAGTGTCATGATTTCCAAGTACTGCTGCTAATCACACTTGATGGATGGCCCAACAATCTAAACTAGACCATGCCATGGTTAAATTGCTTGTTGCAGAATAGAGAATGTTCCCTGACCAAACAGCTCAAGCTTGGCAGATGACTAGCTAGGTAGAGAAATAAAGGTGCCCAACTGCTTAATCTGGGGCCTTGGAAGAAATAAGGGTAGATATTAGATAGGAGGGCAGTCAAAAGAAAAGAGGAAGATCAGGGTTTGCTAATTCAAGTGCACCCACTTTAATGAAGAAAAAATGTTAGGATTACTAGATGGGTAAGTAGTGCAAGGTTGCAGAAATGGAAAGCCATCACCAATTGGCCTATTAAGTGCAGAAACTTATGCCACTCAGGGTGTGGGCATAAAAAACAAAGAGTGGAGGACAAGCATTGGAAGCATGTCTAACTTCCCCAGTTTCCCCCAAAAATCATTTCTTACTAACACTACCAAGGGCCTTGAGATCTTCTCAGGTGTCCAGTTCCACTCCATTACATCACAAACCACTTGGTCAAGCCATGAAATTCAAGCATGAAAAGAAGCGACATTTTTTGTGTAAAACATCCTTTTTCATCATTTTCATTTATCCTCAAAATCCTAAGTTAAGTTTCACTTATTTACACTTGGCTTTACCGCTTCCTAACTCCCCCTTCCCCTAATCTATTACAATCTATTGAAACTCTCCCAAAACATCTATAGATACCCTCCCCTTAGTGCTATAGCTATATATCCTTCCTTGGGAAATATTAACCCCTCAAGGGTTAGTATTAGCCCTCAATCATCCAAAAAACTATGGGTTTGGAAAAAACTATGGTTAAAAGGCAAAAAATCAATTTCCCCGCCCTCATTTTCCCTTGTCCCCCTTTCCTCTGCCCTAAACCCGTTTTATTATAAGGTTTTAAATGAGAAACATTTAATAAAATGTGCGTTTTAAACCCGAAAACCCATAACCTAATGTTCTAAACCCACCCCGCGCCCGATTTATTAAACACTAATTATATAATTGGCGGGTCCCCCTGTTACAGCGTGTCGCATTCAGATTGCCGCCCACCGTTCGATCTTCTGCCCCGCTCATCCTACGATGGGCGGTCGATCTTCCGGCAGAACTGCCCGACCTTTTGCATCTGGGGGATGGGCGGTATTACCGCTGTACCCCTGCCACGTGTCATGTGCCCGCACTGTTCGCTGCCCCTCCCTCCAGATAGCTTACCGCCAAGGACCCCTCCAGGAAACCACTTACCGCCTTCCTCCCACGCTGATGTCATGCCCCTGTCAGCGTGACGTCACCCCGCTTTGCCGCCACTAGGCCTCCATGTCACCCCTGGCCATCACGTCGCCCTGTCCACCCTGCCACCGTGTCAGTGCCACCTGGGCACCCACGTCACCTATCCGTACCCGGGCCCATGATGACATCATCACAAAAAGGCGCCAATATGCCAAAAATGCATAAAAAGGCGTCAAAAAACCGTTATTTCGCATTATTTTCTACGACGCTTGGAGCTCCTCTGAAAGCGAAATTCAACCCACAATGGTCAAAAAGCAAAAGCTATCTGCCAAAGTTGTTGCCGCCTCCATTATCAACCCAGCTACCTGCAATTCAGCCAATTCGACCGGTGCAAATGCCTCGTACGCTATTAAAACCAGGTATTTTGCCGCAGGCACCCTCTCTTGTCCATTGTTCTCCTTGCAATCCTATTTTCCTGCTTAAACAACTCAGCTTAAGGACCCGCATTGTTAAAATTCACCTCTAAAATCTACCTAAAAAACCTCTGAAACCCCTGCGCGACGGAAGTCTCGAAGAAACCCGTGACCCTCTGTAAAATTTACCATTTTTCCACAAAAAAGCAGCTAAAGAAGCTGAGCCACCAGCTAGAAGACTGAATTGACAAAGTTCCCCCACCCCTGCTAAAGGAATTCTTTGCAAATAACCAGCTAACCAGCTCAAAAACACTCTGGTTCCTCAAAACAGAGTGCCCCTAAGCCTGTGACATCCTTCTTGCACTTCCAAACTGCTCACTGCAAATAGAGAGCAGTAAGCCATTCCTCAGCATTCACATCAAGCTTAAAATAGAGTAAACCACCAGCAAAAACAAGACAATGGCTACTCCAGCTGCTCTGGATGTAGTGCCCATAAATCCACCTAATAGAGAACTATAAGCTATGCCACTGGTGGACAGTGATGCCCTCATCACAGACTTTGTGGCAGAGAGAAGCCACTTGCAAACATATTGTCAGTTAAGAAACAGTCACTTGGACAATAGTGACCTGTATGGGGTCTGGCAATCTAATCTACCCACCTACTTCCTGCCTCCTGTGAACATTTTCCCTGCGATCATCCACCTATGTGTAGAGAACTATGACCAGAAACTCAGGGCTGTGAAGTCTCCATCTGGGAGCATCCTCTTTTATATAACTCCAGATTCCATCAACCAGATGCTCAACTACAAGCAGACCCAGTTGCTATACCCCTTCTCCATGAACTATTTGCTATATGAGGGCTCCAAACTTTCTAGTGCAGACATTGCTGCCATAGCTAGGAAATTCATGAAGGCAGACTGCCAACCTTCTGGGCCACCTCCTTTCTCCTATGCATATTTCAATGAGGTTGGCAAGCTACTGGTAGATATGCTGACCTCTGTGTTGGGGTTCACCACAAACAATCATGTTGATCTCATTGTGCTGGTCATGCTCTCTGCATACAGCTTTATGAAGCCCCTGCTATGAAATACAATTATGCCAAGTACATTGCCAATAAGATACATGATCAATTGACAAGGCTGGACAGGGAGGCAATATTGAAATATTCTCATACATCTATCACTTATTCTTGTACTACTGGATAGATTGCTTCCAGTGCTCAATCAAGAAGCTAGACTCACAGGGTGAGAGAAGTTCTGTGATCTTCTGGTCTTCAGTCTTCCACCAAGTCCAGAATTCCCCCTACTCATACTGTGAATTCATTGATCAGTTTGTGTATCCAGTCACATGCCTTTTAAAGTGGACTCCTCCTATCAAATTGTCCAAGGATATGCAGAAAATCTTGCAGCTATCCAGAAGCTACAAAATTGGTGATTGGTACTTGTACCAAAACCACACTGTCATCAGAATTTATGGCTGTGAACTCTATGCCTACAGGCTCCCAAAGTATGTCCCTATGAGGCTATTTGCCCTGGAGTACTATAGACATCTTATAAACTCTGATCTAACACACTTTCATAGTGCCAAGAAGAAAGCCAACCTAAAGTTCAAGGACCACCTAGGCCCATTTACCATGAACAAAAAAGATGGTTGGCAAGAAGCTGACCAAATACTAGGACAATAGCTCAAAATCAAGAGAAGCTTCTGGTGGGTCCCTTATGACCCTGAAGGTTTCATCAGTGCCAGGAGGGTTAAATATAGGCTGCTAGCCTATAAGCATTGCCCACTCCCTCAAGTACAACACTTTTCTAATCAAGATGAATGGGTGCATGAATCAATAGTAGAGGAATTGACTCAGGAAGAAATAATGGAGCAGAATGTAAAGGACTTGGAAAAAACTCTTGACTTAGACTCTTGTCAACAGGTCTTGTTCAAGCAACCAGTCCAAGTAGGATAAGGCACCTCTACTGCCCCAGCTGCACAGGACATCCAGCAGCCTCCAGCAACAACAACCACAACAAAAGGAAAGGAGAAGATGGATGAACAACAAGAGGTAGAAACAAGGCAGCCTAGTACTTCAAAGGACCAACAATTAGGACAGGCCCCTCCCCAGCAAACTGAACAAACTCAAATCCCAGTTTTGCAGACTCCTCTCAATGATGAGAGAGAGAAAAAGAGAGACAGAGAAGAAATCACACCTCCAACAGGGTCATCGCAGCAACCAGAGGCCAAGAGGCCGAGGGTAGACCCTGAAGCAGAAGAAGGAGACATAAGTGAAGAGCTAGCAGAAAGCCAAAGCAAAGAAAGACAAACGAGCCAATAGACTGCCACTAGCTCATTTCAGCTAGAACAGGCTCAACAACATACTATGGAGGTGTCTTCCTCCAGACAACAAGGCAAAAAGCTAGCTACAGTTAAAGAAGGCTTCAAAGAGATCAAGGCACAAAATGAGTTGCTAAGGGTGCAGCTCTATGAGCAATTCCTGAATACAACCCCAGCCAAAAAGCAAAGATTGATGGCTGCCTTTGATCTAAAGGAAGAAAAGATGATCTTCACTCATCTGAAGCCCAAAGTCCCACATCCAAAGACCACAGCAGATTACTACAGGACAAATCTATAGGTCTTTGCTAAAGACATACACCCCATGGATCAAATTGAGCTGCACAAAAAAACTGGGGAGATGGTGTATGCAACACTTACTGACAGGGCAATGCTGGCCCATCAGCTAAAAGAATCCCTAAAGCACACAAACAGACAGCTTGATTTGGATAGGTTGTCCTCCTCCGTGAAAGACAATAGAATAAAGACTTTCGAGGACATAATTATTGATTTGGGACATGACCCAAAAGACCCAAAGGGTGTTAGAGCCCTTATGAAGAAAAAGAGAATGATATAGCTGCATTGAGGAAACAGGCAAAATTGCCTCCTACCATCCATCCTGACACGGCAGAGCTTGCACAAGAAAAACAGGTGGATAATGCTATGGAGCTGCTCCTAGTCATGAACCAAAGGATACTACAAATGGAGGCAGAGTTAGAGAAAGCTATATAGGACAAGCAAGGGGAATCAACCTCCCAGCCCCCTCAAACTTCAAAAAACCTTGAACCTGCCCCTCCAACATAAGCAACAGCAACCCCTCCTACTGCTCTAGCACCTACTACAGCTACATCAGCAACTGGAGCAACAGTAGAAGCAACAGCAGCAGCAGAAGCCAGCATGGGCATGGAGGAATTGATGAAGGTTGTTAAAGAGCTGGAAAATCAAGTCACGGAAATAAATATTTCCAAGGAAAAACTGGCCAAGCTGGAGGCCATTTATGACAAATCAAAGATGATAGTGGCAGAAAAGAAAAGAGAAATAAAGGCCTTGGAGGTCAAAGTGAAAACTCTAGAAAAAGAGTTGATGCTAGGTAAAACCCTAGCAGAAATAAAGAAGATTATTTGGGCCAAAATTGGTCAATCTATACAGGACCAATGGAGGTCCATTCAAGCAATTTTTGAACAAGTGGAGCTAATAGAAATAGCTCATGTAGAGATTCAGAGAGCCAAGACAGCCCTGGGAATAATGCCTGAGCAGGCCACCAAAATGATTCATTTTCTCAATAACCGCACTAGAGAAGAATTGGCTGCTCTACAAATAAGCAGCAAAACAGATACAATCCTCACAGCAAAGAAGGTACTGACATTAAGGAATTTTACTCAAACACTGGAGAGGAAATGTCAAGAGATGAAGGTTGAGATAGATGAATTTAGAGCTAAAATGGCTATTCTACATGGCAAAGGACTGCCAAGCCTAGTGACTGGCACATGACAGCTGTTGTCATATAATCAATATATGACAAGGATCAACAATTATTTTGAAAACCAGATCACAGCATCCAGCAGCTCCACAGAAGAAGCAAGGCCTCCCTCCGGGAAATCCCTCTATGACAAGCTGGAGAATCTGTTCTTTATTGAACATGAAATAAATCATCTGTTCGAAGTCCCTCTTAACTTTTATAGACATACAGAGGCAGATGAGACAGTGGTTAAAATGAGGAGACATCAGCTACCCCCAGCTGATTGGTGGCAAGCAATGTTGGAGATTTTGCCTAGATAATTCCACTTTGTTTTTTGCCTTTTTTGGAGAAATATCAGCATACAGGTCAGCAGACAGGTCAGCAGGCAGATCAGCATACAGGTACAGCAAGCAGCATACAGATGACTCAGCAATCCACCCAAATAGCAGGCTAAAATTAACGCAGTATTAAAAGCACTGCTACGACCTACTTTCCAGAGCCATAAAGTCAAATCTGTCTGACAGAAGAATGTCAGCTACCTCAGCATTAAAAGCTATATTTATGTTGTCATTTACTTTTTGTAAGAGAGTTGGTGGTGCAATTTATTGAACCATAACTTTCTACTGAGATATTTTATACCCTATTTTTGTATATATATCCCCTCAGATAACGCATTGAGGGTTGGTTGTAATACAATTCTTCCTGAAGAGCTCTGTTGTATACTAAAGACTTTTTGATAATAAAATTTGCTGATGGAGATTTCTGGTTCCAACGCTATCTGAAGATGGATATGTAAAGCTCTGTTTTGTTGCATAATTCCTGTGTCATTTGCTGAAACAATACGTTTCTCTTACCAGTGTATGTGTTTCCTGTTTATTCCATAACTCCTATGTTTTCATAATCTTAGTAAGTAGAGAAAAAGAATAGCCTAGGATTTGTTTCAAACACCCTATGCTCAATCTCTATTTCTAAATATGTTTTTTGCTGGATTAGCCATGGATATGAATTCTTAATTGCTCATGTCTAAACTTATCCTAACATGGTGAATACTGTTTAAGAATTCTTAACTGCTCTTAATCAATACTTTCATGTTTTCTTCATTAGCATAGTGAAAGATCCTTAACTGCCTTTCACTCACTAAATCCCCAATTTCACCAACAAATATGATAAATTGTTTCACACATGCCTAACTTGCTCTGCAGCAACACTCTGTCTTCACAAATCCACTTTAAAAAGCAAAAATACCTCAACTCCATTGCCCAATGGAACAAACTGTCTTGTAAATCTATACCTCAGTTCTAAATGAATTCATCAACCCACCAAATTCAAACAAACAGTGCATCATAACTAGCCTAAAACACTCATCAAACAAAGCTAAACTATAAAGAGAGAGCCCTCTCTGGTTACAGGTAGGCTAGGACCTGTAACTACAAGATTGGTCAGTGGTTACCTTGGCCGTATTCCCTTCAGGAAGCAGGGAACAACCTGAGTGCTAACAATGTGAAGTTGAGTTCCATATTGGCAGATACAAGGACAAAATTATTTGTGATTTTATGCCTATGGACATATGTCACATACTTCCGGGAAGGCCATGGCAGTATGACAGAAAGGTAGTACATGATGGAAAGACAAACTGTTACAAGTTTTTCAAGGATGGGATTAAGCACATGCTTGTACCCATCAAGGAGGAGGAGACAACAGAAACTAGTGGAGTCAAGGCGTTGTTGGTAGGAGGAAAGGAAATTTTGAAATAGATCGAAGACAACGAGATTAAATACATTGTTGTGAGGAGGCCGAGAACAGTGGTGTTACACACTGAACTTGCATATTTTCTTGAAGAAATTCAGGACATGTTGCATGAGTTCAGCGATATTGTGTTGGATGATTTTCCAGATAAATTTCCTCCTAAGAGAAGTATTAGTCATCACATAGACTTCATACCTTGAGCTAGTTTACTGAACAAGGTAGCATACCCTATGAGTCCTAAGGACAATGAGGAGGACAAAAAGAAGTTACAAGAATTGTTGGATAAGGGGTTAATAACGGAGAGTTTAAGTCCTTGTGCAGTTTCGATAGTTTTAGGTCCCAAGAAAGGAGGAGAGTGGTGAATGTGCATACATTCAAGAGCCATCAATAATATTACCATCAGGTACAGGTTCCAATTGCCACAAATGGTTGACATGATGGACTGCTTAAGTAGGGCAACGTATTTCTCGAAAATTGATCTAAAGAAGGGATACCACCAGATCAGAATCAGAGAAGGGGATGAATTGAAAACAACTTTCAAACTAATCAAGGTCTATATGAGTGGCTGATGATGCCATTCATGGGTTGGCAAGTTTCTATTGTAAGTTCATAAGGAATTTTAGTGAGATTTGCGCGCCTATGTTGGACGCAATCAAAAAGGAAAGTCACCTTTCTGTTGGACTGAAGCGGCAAAGAAAAACTTCCAGACCTTGAAGAAGAAGATCACTGAAAGACTAATTTTGAGGTTACCTGATTTTAAAAAACTGTTCGAAGTTCTTTGTGATGCTAGTGGTATAGCCATTGGGGCCGTACTTTGTCAGAAAGATAAACCAGTTGCTTATTTCAGTGAAAAGTTGAATGAAAGTAGGCAAATGTACTCATCCTATGACAAGGAGTTCTATGCTATCATCTAAGCATTGAAGCATTGGAGACACTATTTACTCGGTAATGAGTTTGTTTTGTTTTTTAATAATTCTTCATTACAGTACATAATGCAGCAGCATAAGCTGAACCACAAGCATGCAAAGTGGGTTGAGTACTTGCAGAGCTTCACATCTGTTTTGAAGCATATTAGTGGACATGCCAACAAGGTAGCAGATGCATTGAGCAGGAGAGCTTTGCTCTTACAGGAGAGCACAATACAAGTGCTAGGTTTTGAAACGCTTGAAAGACTTGCATTAGACGAATGTGGATTTCAAGGAGGCTTACGTGGCCTACCAGAATCCTTTGTTGAGGAACAATAGTCCATGGCTAGACTATAACTTACAGGAGAAACTATTGTTTAAAGGAGGACAACTATGTATTCCCCACTATTCGATGAGGGAGAACATCATTCTGGAGAAGCACAACGAAGGTCTTGCCAGACATTTCAACATTGATAAGACCTTACATTAGCTCAGTCACTTTTATTACTTGCCAAAGATGCGAAGGGATGTGCAATGATTTGTAACTAGGTGTAAACTATGTCAGTTGGCGAAAGGACACAGTTAGAATATGGGACTCTACATGCCACTACCTATTCCGAATAGACCGTGTGACTCAGTTAGCTTGGACTTTGTCTTGGGTCTACCAAGAACACAGTTGGGTTACGACTCTGTGATGGTAGTAGTAGATCGGTTCTCAAAGATGGCACATTTCATCCCTTGTAAGAAAACCAGTGATGCCACTCACGTACCACACATTTTTCATGGAAATAGTCAAGCTGCATGGTCTACCTAATTCCATTGTTTTCGACAGGGATGTGAAATTTACATGACATTTCTGGTTCACCTTGTGGAAGAAGTTGGACACATAATTGAATTTCAGCTCTGCTTATCACCCATAGACCGATGGACAAACGTAGGTGGTGAATAGGAGCTTGGGAAACCTGCTGCAGAGCTTGATTGGAGAAAATTCCCAGATGTGGGATTGTGTACTTGCCCAGGTGGAATTCGCTTATAACAATTCCCTGAATCGAAGCACAATATATAGTCCTTTTCAGATCTTGTATGGCATGCATCCGCGTGAAGTGCATGAACTACATGACCTAGGACAACTGGAACGAAGGAGTGCTGATGGGGAAGATTTCGCCAAGGCGATGAATGCTCTACATGAGCAGGCAAAATCTAAATTGCAGGACAATAGTCAGTGGGATAAACAACAATCAAATCTAAAATAGTGGGAGGTACAGTTTAATGTGGGAGATGACGTTCTCGCACATTTACATAGAGAAAGATTGTCGAGGGGTGAGTACGACAAGTTGAAGTTTAAAAAGATTGGCCCTTGCAAAATTGTGTGAAACTTCTCTGCGAATGCCTATGAATTACAGCTGCCCCCAGGAATAGGCATATTGCCTATCTTCAACGTGGCAGATCTGTTCCTTTATACTACCAGCCTTGAAGACGACAGTATCGCATGACCAAAACGAGACACCTAGATGGAAGGCAATTCTTGGACAAGGCAAATGCCTTCGGCTCAGCCCCTTGAGATCGAGAAAATTCTTGACACATAGGTGGCAAAGCGAACTCACAGGAAAGAGTACCTTCAGTACCTTGTCAAGTGGAAGGACCGTCCCAATGAGGACTGTTCGTGGCTTGATGCGGCACAGATATAATAGGAAGGATTTTTTGTCGAGGAACTTATGGAACGGAGCCATGAAATTTTGCTACCGCAGGAGCCTGATGCAGGAGAATTCAACTCAGGGTGAACAAAATGAACATGTTTGTCTCACGGGTTACATGTTGACAGGTTGACAGGTCATTGTACCTGAGTCTTTTAATTTCCTTTTAATTTCTAATACTTAGGACTTAAAAACAAGTTATGTTTCATTCCTTTAGTTTTTGTTTTGAATTAATTACATAATTAGGTGAACAGACATTAACAGTTATCCAATGTAATTACTTGTAACAGTTGATAATTTCTACAATTGTTCAACAAATCATACAAAAAGGAATAGCTGAGACATCTATCGGGTTGATTCCATGATAGTAGAAAAAACAAATAAAATTATACAAGAGTTTTTTTTTTCAAGATCATCTGAGTCCATTCATAACTAACTATTTTATTTTTTCTTCCCATTAATGATTAACTGAGTGCATTTACAAACAGTAGCAAGAACTAGCATTATAATCATTTTCTACAGGCACCAAAGAAATAGCATAACTAACGAAGCCGAGAGTAGGTGAGAGGGACCACAACAAAACCACGAAGGAGATTTCATACAAAATATCAAGACACCCAGTAATGACAACGAGTTACAGTTGCAGAACACACTGAGCATTTTGGTTACAGAACAAATCAGAGCACACGGAGGGTTTCATGCCAGAAGCAAAACCATCACAGTAATTACCAAGTATCATTCCAACTAAAACATTGCAATTTTCCTCACGAATATGTCACAAGAAAGATTATATTAATGCCAGAGTCATTACAATCCCAAAAAAATATAGTTACATTACATGTCTGATAAGAGGACTGGTTTCAAAACACCAGTACCGAAATACAAGCAAAACAACTGTGAATGCTAGACCTGGAGAAGACTTGACAGAGAGTACCCATCTCAAAGCTATTGACAAAATCAAACCAGAAATGACTGAAAGAAGAGTCGAGGCTCTGACTCTAGAAACCCCAACTGTTGACAAGAAGTAATAAGAAAATACCCTACCCTTTTGAGCCAGTAAAAACCAAACCGGAGTCCGCATCAAGAGTGCCCAACATGCCACCTGCAAAAACAACAACTAGAAGTTAGAACCGTGGAACGTACGAAACCCTGAAATGAAATAACTTGCAGAGAGGGTTTGAGAGTTTTTCTTACCTGAAGAGCAGTGTCAAACTGAGGGAAGGTTTCGATCAATCACTAGCTAGCCCAGGAGCCCTGCTCACAGAGGAGCAAGATCCTTAGTACAACTAGAAAAATCAATTTCACATCTAAAGTAGAGAGTAGACTTACCATCATTCAGTCGACGAGTTGAGGCTGAACAACAAGCTCCCATACGGGGGCAACCTGATAAACCACAGTCACAGAACCAGTCAAACTATAGAATACATACGACGAGGGAAGAAGACAATGTAAGAAAAATGCATTCAGAGGATTGTAACCACAAATAACACCTAGGAAACCTATAAGGCAGGGGAGCCTAGTAGCAGACCATAGAGGACTAGGTCTCGAACCCCATAAGCCCATTGACGTAGCAGGAAGTATAATCATAATCATCATGTTCTTAGAATCCACATGAGGAACAAGGTTATGGTTGCGGAATACCAACATAACTCGTGAACAGAGGAGAAGCCAAAGTCAAGCGACATAGAGCCAACCACTGGAATCACAGAGGAACAATATAGAACCCCTCTCAGCCACGGGAGAACGAAAATGACAAATGCCAAATGAACAAGAGTTTGGCGAGAAAAACAAATGTGGGACAACATGTTTCGAGGACGAGACAGGTGTTTCCCTTACACTAATTCATAGGTACCTGTCATTAATACATAATAAAAAAATATCCACTATCAAATCCTGAGAATTTTAATTATTGTAATCACCACAGTAATCATCGTTTAACCATTGATTAATCGCGAGGGCTAGACCCATCATGCATCATGTCCATCTTTGTTGCACTGAATATAATGGAGATCATATTTTCTTCCTTGATGACGTTTACCCCCTTTCCTATGTTATTCTTCTTTCCATGTCCTCTTCTACCACCTCTTACTCTAGAAGAGTTTGGTGTCTAGTTCTTCTCTTTATGTGCAAGGAACACAAATTCTTTAGGGGACTAAGAAGTTTCTTTACTCTTCCTAAAATATTTCTCCCATTCTACAACTTCTCCAAAAGAGTGTCAAAAGTAATGTCCTTAAGTTGGGCAATATATGTAAGGATTCAAGATAGTGAGAATATGTAGGATATAAGGCCTTAACAAAGGTTCCAAGAGGGATTTGCATTTTAATTCTAGTGGATTCTACATCATGTATTGTAACTCTAATTTATAAGGCTAGGGTTGAGGGAGCATCGTCCTTCAACTCTAGGTTGAAGAGCTTGATCATTAACTGGACTACCTCAAGTTGTGAGTCTGTGTCATACAAATATTTGAACTTATTTAATTCATTAAAAGCATTGGTAATTCGAATTATATGGTGATTCACCTCTTCAATTACATAAGAAACAATCAAGGCATAGGCCTTGTTGTTACTTTTCTCCCATATGGTGATATCTTCATCTAATGTGGGCTTTGCAAGAAGATTGTCACCTTCTCCTTCACAGACACCTTTCCATATTAGGTCATTGAAAATGACGGTGTGTCTGATATTTCTAGACCATTCATGGTAGTTTTATTTTCCAGTCAGCACCACACCAAAAATAGAGATGAGAGAATGAATCTTTATAAATAATATCAATGCGAAATATTCTCAAAATTACTTCACCTAGGCAATTAGGATTGAAAATGGATGCCTGTCAATCTACAACACTTTATAAATGATAACTTGTCCTTTTCAAAAACTTCAATTCATGAGAAATAATAAAAATTTATAACTTCAAAGTTTAAATGACCCATCTCTTTCATTTATGGGTGAAGCATCAAAGAAAAATAGATGCCACCAATAAGAAATTGCCCAATAATAGAAGTCAATGGACACACCATGGGAGAGAGTTAATAGAGGGGTGATACACAAAATTAAACATGAAACTTCCCATCTTTGCCCCTATTGAATATAAATATTAAACATAAATGACCCACAGGGAGATAGATTGGTCATAACTAAGGGAGAGAGATATTATAACCAAAATTTTGTTACTTTACTGAAAACTTTCTATGGAAACTAGAAACTTCCACAAATGATGAAGACTAAATTGCCAGAGATGCATAAAGAGTAACATTGTATCTCTCCTACTTGGCCGTTATAAATGCTTTTAGAATTTATCCATAAGACACACTTGGCCACTGGATCAAGAAAAAGAAAAGGGTGTGGAAGGTATTACTAATGATATTCTTGGGTTGGGACTAATGAACAGAGATGCTAGACACCATTATCAAAGACCTCAGGCTATTGAGAAGTTTGCTCTAGTCTAAATCCAAAAAAAAGATCTATAGAGAAACCCATAAAGCTCTCCCTAACGGATCTAGGTTTCAAGCACATGGCTTCTACAGAAGTTTGTACGCATAACCAAAGATTCAAATCTAAAATCACAAAAATTGCAACATTGATTTTGCCTCAATGCTTTAAAACCATATAATTTATGAATACTATGCAATAACTGCAATTTTTTAACCACATTCAAGGAAAAAAATGATGACATAAAGAATGATGGGAATGTAGATCTTTGAGAGGCTGCAGACAGGTAATAGGAAAACAATGTTATGATAATATTGTTAATCTGTAGACACAACTTGAGATAAAACTGGTATAAAAAGTTGATTCATATACCAGAAGAGGCATTCAAGTCAATTAGAGCTAATGCAAAGCATTATACACGTCCACAAAAACCCAAAATGCACACCCTGAGTGTATGACTAGTGTATGAGGGAAAAGAGACTGAGGAAGATTTTTACAAGCACAACTTTATGGGGAGGGAAATGGCTTATTATAGGTTTGCACCCTTGACAGACAGGGAATCTATAGTGAAGGAGTTATAGGGGCATAGGAATGCCAAATTTGGGAGTTGTGCTCTGATACCATATTAGGCTAAGATGGTAACTCCCGAATAAATTTTATTTCATTAAGTTGAATATCATATATACAATCAAAATAGTGACCCTTGGGATTCACATTCGAGGGTATTTTCCTATTCTATTTTTTCTATTTACATATTTGCATAATTTCTCCTAGTCGCAAAGACTTAGGTGTCTAATAATTACAATAACGAGAATAAAAAATAATCAAGATGAAGCATTGTATTTTTCAAATTTATAAAATGATTTTAAAATTTAGTATTTTTAAAACTTATTAAAAATATCAAAGTATGTTTCATAAGCCATTATTACTTATACTAGGAGATTTTGTCTAGGAGACATTCTCAAGTTAGAAAATACTAAAATTTCTATCATAATATTTAAAAAACATCTAAATACTTTTAAGTTATTGATATGTACATATATAATGTACTTTTTATAGTTGTATATGTAAATAACGCGTGCATCTCTCAACCAATGAATAGAACTATTACAAATGCAATTAAGACATGTAAGATAAATCACAGTAAACCAGAACTATTCGTTCTTAGCCTTGTTAGGCAAGAGCAATGTGTATGTGCCTACTATGGACTAATGGAGAAAATGCATAACTATAGTTCCAAGTAATCACGGAAAGAGCCCACCGTTACTCACTAAGTCAAAGACCCAAATATTTCTCTTGAATAAGTAAAATCACCAATTTTACCTAAGAAAAATTTCCACCAAAAATTTGTATGTGAAATGAAGAGGGAAACATAAGTGAGAGTTCAAAAATATAAGAGGGGACAACACAAAACATCAGAAATCAAACCATAATCATATAAAAAGGATAAATGAGAACTAGTTAAAGGAATTTGATTTATAAGGAAGGAAAATTAGAAATTTTTTATGTTCTCCTTTAATTTCCTTACCAACACTAAGTAATATTACATTAAGGAAATTAAGAAGAGGATTACGTTAAGGAAATTAAGAAGAGGGCATGTGTTTTGTGTTATGTTTGTATAAGGTTGGCTTTTATGGGGTATGTATGAAGTATATGATTACAAATGGTATAAATTTATGTGTACAAGAGGTAATATTATTAATGGTTTCAAGTTGTATGAATATGGTCATTTCGATAGAAGATAGGAGAGGAGAGTAGATATAGTTTATGCATATAAAAATTGAAATTGTATTTAGTATGAGTAATATAATTAAAATATTTCAATATATAAATTTTACAGGTAATTTATTTTTAGTTTAAAGGGAGAGGTTGAGAAAATATATCAATTATTTCAAACTACTTTAATTATAAAATATATTTAACTAATCACTCATAGTAAGTGACATTATTACATTGGTGTAAGTATTAAACTTCAACATCCCCTCTTAATGCTTACATTATAGAAGAAATGAACACACGTATTAATCATAACATAGTCAAATATGTTAGAAGTTTCGTATTTTGAAGGTAGTTCTTGGGTAAGTAAGACTTCTTTAAGTTGCTCCCTATTCCACCAAAAGATATAGTCTCCTAGCTATGACCCAATATTTCCAACACCATTGAACACCATTAGCACTGACAATGTCTCATGACCCTTGTAAAATTATGATTTTGAACTTCCAAATTGTGGCTCTTTCTTAAACTATTGGAAAACAATCCCCACAAGCATGCCTCAAATCCCTAATGAGGTATATTTTTCCAAATCTGTCATTATTTTAGACTATTTGAATAGTTCTATGTTCTACAACATCCCTACTTTTCTTCAAAACATAAGCATAAAGGATCCCATTTGGTGAAAAAGCATTTTTTTTGGTATGTTTTGATACACTCTATCCCACACTCCATAACAACCCTAACATATGTAAGAAATAGACTAGAAAGATTGTAAATGGTCCTCGTTTGAACATCTTGAAAAAATTTTCTAGAATAAGCTTGTTTAAGTTTCAAAATTTACCGACATTGTGTGAATTTAAGACTTTAGTGTTGGTCGAATGTGCTTTGTTGTTTCAAAAAAATGATTTTCTTCCTCTGAAGTTCAAATATATTTTAATAAAATTTCTCAAAATATAATAAACTTGATTTGTTTGTGTGGTAACAGATAATCGCGTGGTCAAAAATTTGCCACAAGTCTACTTTAGGAATAAAAGGAAATCCATCACCAGGTATTCTCCAGGGCCTTTCCATCTCCAATTGTGGCATTTGTACCTAAAGTGTCCCAATGTTTCCTTTACAATGGTGACTCCAACACTTATGACATTTTTGGCACGATTATAGTTTCCCTTATTCATGACAACTACAATTCACAATCTTCTACATCAATTTACAATAGGTTTCTCTTTATTGGTATAGACTTAATTAATTTACAATAGGTTTCTCTTTATTGGTATAGACCTAAAATTCCAGAATATGGTTATTCAAATAATATATGTGATGATTCTCACAAACAGATGTCTTTCAAAAATAACAATAATAGTGACTACAATGAATTTGATGAAAAACAATGAACCACATAGTACCCTACACTCACCTCTTTATTCAAAAAAAAATCTACTCATAGTAATAATAACCTATTCTCATTAAAAAAAAATATTCACATATATTAATTTAATCTAAACATAATCCTCTCTTAGGAAGTATAGTACATTTTCACAAAACATAAGACAACTCGACCCAAACAAACAAAAAAATTGATATTGAGTAGAACTAATAAGATTATAACAAGGGAGCTACTGCCGTAGCGGTAGTCCCTGCCCGGGGGTGCAAATTCCAGGCTGGTTGTAAATTGCTGGAATAAAACTGAAAGCTATGATTGTAAATCCTTAGGCTATAATTAAGTTAAAAATAATACATTTCTGAAAAAGTATGCAAAAACAATTCTTCGCTAACTTACCTAACTCAACGCTCCGTCAATCTCTCAATATTCATTAAAATTTCTACTCTTTAATATAAAGGCTCAAGATGGTTCACTGAACCAAGATTAGCAAGGTTGCCGCCGCAACAAAGGATAAAAATAGGTCCATCAGCAGGAATGCATGCGATAGAAAAAGCACAAAAAAATCCATAGTTTATTACCCACATAGTAAATATCATGAAATATTAAAATAATAGGGCCAACGGGTCGTTAGCCATTATAAATACTCTAATGAAATCTCTGAAGCCATGGTAGAAGCCAGAGTTTGGCTTTAAATATACTCCTCAGTACTCATTTTCAAGGAGCATTGCAAAGACGAAAAACAATCCGTTGTAAGCCAAGTACGGTGATTGCTCTGTCCGAATAGTGTCAAGGGGCTTTGCTAGGCGACTTTTCTATGGCAGGAATGTGGGAGGAGTAAAAGAAAAGTCAAAATATCATGAACATGGTTTTTACTTGTTTCTTTGAAACTGAGATACAGAGAATTAAGGCTGGTTTTTACTTGTTTCTTTGAAACTGAGATACAGAGAAATGAGGCTCTAGAAGGAAAGAGCCATTTTACACAGGGATTTACAGTCGTTCGTACTTGTTGGATGCTTTAGAGAATATGTTGTGCATTGGGTGTTCATATATTGTTTCCATTTATTTTTGTAGTTTAGACTCAAATATTGGATTAAAAAACAAATTTAAGATTAAAATAATGGACCTGGAATTAAAATAAAAATAAAAAATCTATTTTAATAAAACAAGGATTAGAAAAAAATATATTCTAAGAAATATCGTTTCTAAGAAATAAGAAATATAATCTATTCTAATAAAAGAACGATTAAAAATAATTTATTCCAAAAAATATCACTGTTATCACTCTTAATAAAGAAAAAAATACAAATAAAATAAGAAATCTAGTCTAATAAAAGAAGGATTAAAATAAAAAAAAAATTATTCTAAGAAATATCACCACTGTTAATGAGATGTAGGATGCACAGGAAACCATTATATGAAATAAAGATCCAAAATATAAAATATGCACATTGCATTTCACCCATTAAAATATAATATTAATAACAAAGTAATGATAAAAGAGAAGAGAACCAAATAATATAAATCACTAATCATGACACGTGGTATGAATTGGTATGAATTATACCAAGTGTAAACATAAACAACAACAACACCATATGACAAATTAAATTAATCAATTCTATTAACAATAAATAAACCCAATACAAAGCAACTAGTGTTGTGCTTTACATCTTGAACAGAAATTATGAACACAACTAACCTAAAACATTCGTGGGAAGAAAACAATTAATGTAGAACATTAACAGAATGTCATTTTGACAAGCCTTGAACCAGGAACAAGCATGTTATAGTTACAAATACCTGACTGACATACTCTATAGCATTAGAGGAAAGGACATACTTTATAGTAGCTCCTCCCTTGCCAATTATGCCACCACATACAGAATTTGGAAGAACCAGTCTAACTTGACTTGACTTCTCATCCACATCATTGTTATCGTCAGCCTGTTCCAAAAAATGCAAGAATGTGCATCAATAACCCATGCGGTTAATTTTGATTTACTGTTACCGGGTAGAACGGCAGAAATCTTAAAAGCCCGAGTAGTTATACCATAAAAAGGAAATGCATACACATGACACATCATCAGACTACCTACTTGCAAATACAAAACCACAAAAAACACATGGGCTTTGCAATGCTACCTCGCTCAGCAGTTTCTGGAGAATGAGATTAACCGCGGTCAGTATTTCATTGATGGATCCCGTCACTAATATTATCCTATCAGTTGTTCCAGGAAAATATTCATGATTGCGTGAGAGCTGAATCCTAGCCCCTGATTGTGACTGAAAATCACTAACAGTAGCACCACCCTTCCCAATAACCGATCCCGCTGCTGCATTTGATACCAAGAACCTGAGACAGGAGGATGTCTTGCTCCCTTCCTCTGAAACAGAAAAATGCATAAAAGGTTAGAGAAGGGAAGCAAGTATTAACTAAGAAACAATGATGAACTCAAGAAATGTTCCCAGAAGGAAAGCAGTGATCGCCTGCGATTTAGAAGATTCCTCGTGTGACCAAAACTGCAAGTGTTACATAAAAGCTCCGGTCACATGGGGCGGACAGTAAATGGACTAAAGCTTTAACAAGCAAATACTGACTTAAACCCTATCCTGGTATACAAACACCCGCATTTTCAGGGTTGGCAAAATTAGCTATATGAACCCAAATAAAATCCAACTCCCTATGTCAGGGCAACTGCCGCGGGATAATCCACCCTTTGGCCCATGGTCTCATTGATTGGCAATAGCCTAGCGCCCGCTGAAGAAGTAGCCAAAATCAGATATCAAAACATAAAAATTAGGGCAAAGGGCTTGCTTGCTTACCTGAGGGTTCGAATATCAAGCCGTCCCGCTTGGGAGAATGGGAGGGCGATGAACTGTATCCGGAAGCAGGCGACTCGGGCGTATCCATGGGTGAGAGATCCAGGGCTTCATTCATTGCATTCGCGATTCAATCTTCCTCTGTATCTACAATTAATCCCGCGCCTATAACTGGTTAGCTTCCACCAAGACTACTGTACTGTTGAACCCCTTTTGCAGATGCAGTGGGCCTACGTCCTAATACAACGACACGGGTGCAGCGCATGCACAAAGACACGGACTTTGGTTAAAACCATTTTTCAGATCTGCACATTCAACAACTTAGCATCTAGACTTTGGTTAAAAAAAAATTTCAAATCTGCATATTCAACAACCCGGCAATAAGACCTCCATTTTAAAACTTTGGATAAAAGCAAAATAACAGCAAAGCTCGAAAATAAAAGTTTGGATAAAACAGAAAAACATCACTTAAAATTCTTTGGTCAACTTGAATTAATAAGCAGTCAACGTCGATGCGAATACTAATAGTCAATAGTTCCACCCGACTGATGGAAATAGAACATCTTTGCCAGATCTTTTCGCCAAAGTGGAACCTTTCTTCCACAGACTGCAATATACAGCCTACAAAGATCAGGTTCGTCAGATTGAGGCATTTGCTAGCAAAACTGCAAAACTGCTGTCAATAATTCAGAAACTGGAACATATCTTCCAACCTTTCACCACAGGAATGTTGATCCAACAGTCTTAACAAAAACCTGCAAATTCAAATATAATTAACATAAAAAAAACGTTGTCAATCGCGGTCAATATTGATAGAGCAACACCATCACATGCCAGACATAATTTGGAAAAAAAAAAAGGAAAAACCCCAACACTACTTCGGAACCATCACAATACAAAAACAAGCCCCGAGTTACAGTTCAATTCCTTGCAAGGAAATGCCTAAAAAACTAGCAATAAATTCCATTAAAATCCCCAAAACCCCGTGACAAACGAAAGAGATGAATCTTGTAACAGACCAAGAGCAACATCTATAGTCACTACCTCCGAGGCTCAAATTTCAGACAATGCACACACAGAACGTCTACCTAGAATTTCAGTCAGTGTTGAACCTAGAACAATATACCATACTCTGTAAAATCTTGGGAATGTAAGGGTGGTAAGATATTTTTTATCAAGAACTCCGTTAATATGACACTATTTATCAAAAATCAGAAGAAACAAGACCATCTATCAGTAGCCATCCAGGATTATCTATCAGTAGCCATCCAGGATTATAAAATAGTAAAGTACGATGCTAAAATCAGTAACAAAATTGAAAGATTTGGCGACATAAATAAAGAACTGCATAACTCACTGTCAATAAAGTAAACACATGCATAGGCGGCCTCTGTACACAGTTTATGTACCAAACTAGAAGCAAATGAAACAATGGTTAAACTCGTCTAACAAGCCATCAAAGTTCAGATAATATCCAGCATGTGCATAGACAATGTTTCTATCTTGGAATGTAATTTTATCAAAACTGAATACGGCATTAAGAAATACTAGCTATGTTAAAGTTTGCATTGAATAGGAACAGAGTTAATTACAAATGGATCAACCCAATACAAAGCAACTAGTGTTGTGCTTTACATCTTGAACAGAAATTATGAACACAACTAACCTAAAACATTCGTGGGAAGAAAACAATTAATGTAGAACATTAACAGAATGTCATTTTGACAAGCCTTGAACCAGGAACAAGCATGTTATAGTTACAAATACCTGACTGACATACTCTATAGCATTAGAGGAAAGGACATACTTTATAGTAGCTCCTCCCTTGCCAATTATGCCACCACATACAGAATTTGGAAGAACCAGTCTAACTTGACTTGACTTCTCATCCACATCATTGTTATCGTCAGCCTGTTCCAAAAAATGCAAGAATGTGCATCAATAACCCATGCGGTTAATTTTGATTTACTGTTACCGGGTAGAACGACAGAAATCTTAAAAGCCCGAGTAGTTATACCATAAAAAGGAAATGCATACACATGACACATCTTCAGACTACCTACTTGCAAATACAAAACCACAAAAAACACATGGGCTTTGCAATGCTACCTCGCTCAGCAGTTTCTGGAGAATGAGATTAACCGCGGTCAGTATTTCATTGATGGATCCCGTCACTAATATTATCCTATCAGTTGTTCCAGGAAAATATTCATGATTGCGTGAGAGCTGAATCCTAGCCCCTGATTGTGACTGAAAATCACTAACAGTAGCACCACCCTTCCCAATAACCGATCCCGCTGCTGCATTTGATACCAAGAACCTGAGACAGGAGGATGTCTTGCTCCCTTCCTCTGAAACAGAAAAATGCATAAAAGGTTAGAGAAGGCAAGCAAGTATTAACTAAGAAACAATGATGAACTCAAGAAATGTTCCCAGAAGGAAAGCAGTGATCGCCTGCGATTTAGAAGATTCCTCGTGTGACGAAAACTGCAAGTGTTACATAAAAGCTTCGGTCACATGGGGCGGACAGTAAATGGACTAAAGCTTTAACAAGCAAATACTGACTTAAACCCTATCCTGGTATACAAACACCCACATTTTCAGGGTTGGCAAAATTAGCTATATGAACCCAAATAAAATCCAACTCCCTATGTCAGGGCAACTGCCGCGGGATAATCCACCCTTTGGCCCATGGTCTCATTGATTGGCAATAGCCTAGCGCCCGCTGAAGAAGTAGCCAAAATCAGATATCAAAACATAAAAATTAGGGCAAAGGGCTTGCTTGCTTACCTGAGGGTTCGACTATCAAGCCGTCCCGCTTGGGAGAATGGGAGGGCGATGAACTGTATCCGGAAGCAGGCGACTCGGGCGTATCCATGGGTGAGAGATCCAGGGCTTCATTCATTGCATTCGCGATTCAATCTTCCTCTGTATCTGCAATTAATCCCGCGCCTATAACTGGTTAGCTTCCACCAAGACTACTGTACTGTTGAACCCCTTTTGCAGATGCAGTGGGCCGACGTCCTAATACAACGACATGGGTGCAGCGCATGCACAAAGACACGGAATTTGGTTAAAACCATTTTTCGGATATGCACATTCAACAACTTAGCATCTAGACTTTGGTTAAAAAAAAATTTCAAATCTGCATATTCAACAACCCGGCAATAAGACCTCCATTTTAAAACTTTGGATAAAAGCAAAATAACAGCAAAGCTCGAAAATAAAAGTTTGGATAAAACAGAAAAACATCACTTAAAATTCTTTGGTCAACTTGAATTAATAAGCAGTCAACGTCGATGCGAATACTAATAGTCCCAGGCAGGGACTAATAAGTTGAGACACCATTAAATAGAGTTCAGCCCTTGTTATAAGATTTAACTTATACTTAATTTTAAAAAAATTTCATAAAATATCTCAACCATCTCTAATACTTTTATTATGAAATATATTATTAAATTAATTACTCATAATAAATCAATTATGTGACTTCAACCTATCTAACCATTTTTAAAGGGTATATAAAAAGGTGACTTTCATAATGTTATTTGTGAAACGCATATATTATTAAATTAATTACTCATAATGAATGAAATTATTATATTAATGTGACTTCAACATATCTAACCATTTTTAAAGTGTATATAAAAAGGCACTTGAATAATGTTATTTGTGAAAAACATTTAATGATGTAAAATCAGATTGTAATGTATTTTTTTATTATTTTCCTTTCCTATCAAATTAGATACTATATTTTATTATTGTTTTTCTATTATTTTTCTTTCTAGGTTTTTTTTTTTTTTTTTAATAATTAAATGTTGGTTTTTATATAATATTCCAAATTATTATTATTATTATTATTATTATTTCTTAACGGTTTATGAAACACGAATTATTTATGAAACATGTTGTATCTCTGTTATTTAATTATATAATGATAGACCATTTTTCCAACTTTATTATAAAGATAAATCACATTGGATGATTCTAAAAATTTAATAAAACAATTAATAATATAATTAATCTAAAAAAATTCGAAATTAAATTGAAATTTACATTCTATATAATTTTTAAATTTAATAGTAATCCTAAAATTTAATAATTAATAATTTTTATATTTTATATTATTTTATTATAAATTTTAATAATTTCTTTATATATTTCCAATTAATAGTTTCTCACAATTTTTTCAAAGAAAATAATCAAGTTAATTAAAAATCAATAAAGTTTCATGTTCAGCTGATTTATATGTCTAGACACAATGTGTTTCATGCTCATTTGATTTATATGTCTAGACACAATGTTGATTATTTATATGTCTAGAGGCAATGTTAATTTTGATGGTTTTAGTGTAAAGAAAACTTACAAATATTATTGTGAAAATTTTCCATTTGAATTTTTATCAAATTTTACAAATTTAAATTTAATAAAAAAATAAAAAGTTGAAATTGAAGATAAAAATAAAAAGAAACACTCAATCTTATCATAATAACATCTCATATATAAATTCATAATAACATCTCATATATAAATCAAATCGTCTTTAGTAAGATTTTTGGAAGGTTTTTTGGTGTTTTTCTGGTCTAATTTCTCTAAAATCCTAGAGGAATTTATTGAAATCACAAGCTTGATGGGTAATCCCTGCACAATCAAAATGCCCTTAGTCAAAAAACTAGTTTAAATAACACAAATCAAAATTTTACTAAAACTTTTCTGCTAAATTCCAACACGAAAAACTCTAAAAAAATCACACTAAACACAAATCTTATATAAATTATATTAACTAGGGGAGGGACACCATTACCTCTGTGCCCTCCCCTCCACCTCAGCATTGGGTATGTGGATTCCATTACCCAGTGTACGACACCTGCCCGACGTCTCCTGCCACTTGTTGTGATGGGTGGCAACAATTAAAAACCATCGTTTAACGCATTTACCTATTTGCTTCTGCCTGTTTGCTATAATGTGTGTTCTGCTTCGTGTAGTTATGCTCGGGTTTGGTGTGTGGGCGAAGCGCTCCAACGACAATTGTGCGAGACAAATCCATTACCTGTGCGCCTTGTACGCCATTGTTGACCTGCTAACCCGGCTAGTTTTCTTGCACACGCTCGTTAACAGAACAGGGTTTTTGTTGTTCTTGTTCCATTTTGCCTGCTACTATTGTTCAGTGTTTAGGTTTTTGTTGTGTCACCTGTTTCGAGGGGGGTTTGACTCTATTGTTGTTGTTAAACACTCTACTGGGTCGGGGGTTTACATATGCAGTTTTTGTTGTTCGTTTTGGACCACCGAGGGTTTACATATATCTTAGTGGTTGTTTCATTCACACGACCTGTTGTTTGGGAAGGAGCCAGTACCAATTTCTAGCCAATTCAAGGTCAAAGTGAAATTTACAGGTTTTTATTGTTTTTGTTTGGAATTGTCTTTGTATTTTATGCCATTCACTAATTTGCTACTTTTTCATGTTTTTCAAGTTTGGTTGTAGGTCTGGTGAGCTCTGGAGAAGGTCTAACAAGCTTTGGAGAACACTTGAACATGGAGGATGCTTGGACATGGCTTCTACGTCTATCCGGTAGGATTTTTCTACCAGCCACTACCACTGTGTTTTTCAACACCTAAACTTGCTTTTGGTATTTTTGTTATTTTTTCTCTTGGAGTTTCAATGACTTTGCATTTGGTCAGTTTCCCGTTGCATTTCAAAGGGTTTTGCATGTTTAGGGTTTTGCAGGTTTTGCAAGTTTAGGGTTTTGATGGTTTTGGAGGTTTTGTAGGTTTAGGGTTTTGTGTTTGTTTGAATTTAGGGGAAGGTATTCAGGTAATGGCTCTTCTATTTTTGTAATTGTCATGAAATTCATTTTATTTGACCTCTGTTGTCTTCATTTTATCCTCTATTAGGAAGGCTAGATTCTGCTTAGCTCTGGGGATTGGTAGTTGCTCTGATACTTAGCCTTCAAAAGCCTCTAACAAAGGCTCCTCAGGTCTGGCTTCTAGAGGACACCTTCAATTTTGAAATATTTCTTAGGTTTAGTGGGTGTCTACCTTGAGCTGGTTAGCTGGATTAGTGTTGGTTAGATGGTAGGTAGGTTCATTGTCTATGGGTGTTAATGGGCTTAGGGAATTAGGTGAGGCTTTCCTCTTCCTTTACTCTCTGATGATACTTGAACATTGAATATATGTGTTACACTAAAATTTGTCACCATGACTATCTGCAGATAGTATGGCTCCATCAACAGTTATACTATCCTCCTTGGCAAGCCTTATACCTCTGCTCTCCATGTCAAACTTCAAGAAAGAGAGAAAGTTAACATTAGAAAACATGTTTATCTCTGGGTACGCAGTTTCTCTCTACCTTACCTGCGTGTACGCATCCCAAGTTCATTATACCTGCGTACTTGTATGCTCTGTATGTCAAGGGCTGGGTGCGTACTCCTGTAAAGGTCAAAAGGCGCGAGTTTCATCTTAAAAAAGTTACTTGTGGTCATTTCTAAAGAATTCTAGAAGCTTGTTTGACGTGTATTGAGCGCCTCCAGATGGTTCATGTATCCCTATGAAAGAGGAACTTATCCCATCAAGAGAGGAGCTACGCCATCCAAAAGAGGGGCTTATCCCATTGATGTTGGACCTGATTAACTTCCTCTAGAACATTATAAATATAGGCATTGGGCCAGAGGAGGGGAGGTTGAAAACTGAACATTCCAAAGGGTAGATGCTGCTGGTATTAGGACTTCCTTGTAGAAGCTTGTGAGGAGAGATTCCCATCCTTTATTGTTTCATTTGGAAGTGGGTGAGCTTATCAAAGTAAAGGAAAACTCTTGCTGGACCCTGGGAGGAACTTGCACAACACCAAGGCTCAGGTTGTAATGGTTTCTTTTGTTTCCTATTAATACAAATAAGTCCATTCTTCTCAACAATTTGTTATTAATGAGTTGTTTCATATACTCCTTGGTCTGTATGTTGAATATGTTTTATTTTATGAGATATTCAGGTGCCATGTAATCGTTTGATTGTTAGTGAATGCAGGTTTCGAAGTGAAGGAGGAGCTCATCTGGATCGACGAGGTTGGACTACTACAACAGCGTTGGACTACAGGTAGGATCTAAAACACTTGATTTCTTGTATGGTAAATGCATGTTAAGAGAAGGATTGCTCTTAATTGTCTTGTTTGTCACTAGAAAATATTAGGCTTCTAGGGAGGTTGGTTTTGTCTGCAAGATTAACTCTTTCCTCATGACAAATTGGCGACTCCACTGGGGGCTCCATTAATGTGAATGATTTTTCCTTTGTGTGACACTTTGATCTGAAAAGAGTCATTTCTTTTTTGGTTTTTGGCTGTTTGACTGTGTATTTGGGTGGGCTAGCTTTGAGTTAAGTTAGATTTTAGTTTTTCTTGATTTTTCAGTAGTACCCACTTTCTGAGTTAAGCACAGTGCATACCTGTACGCACTGCAGCTTTGGACACAGAGCGTGCACGCACCTGTGCAAACAGGCTGTCTGCGCACCCTGTCAAAAATTGAGAAAATTTCCATTTTTCTATTTTTTCCCTTAGATTTTGTCTTTAATTAGTTTTTATTGCCCAAATCCATTGGTTATCTGTCAGATATCTTCACCTGAACTTGTTTCGTTAACGTCAAGTGTTTTAGTGAAATTCATAGAAGTTCTAGCCCTAGGGTTTGATTTTTGCATTGGTCCTGTAGTGACTTTGACTTTAGAAGTTGTGAAACCTTGGATCTCTCTGGTTTTGTCATTCTTCTTAGGAGTCAGACCTATCGTAAAGTCTACCTGTGTGAGCAACCTACCTTTGTGTTGTCTCTTTGCAGAATTTTGAAGTAGCTTGTTGATTGAAGTTGTGAATTTCATTCTTAAGAAAAGAACAAAAGAGATTGATTTTTGTTTTTGACTGGTTTATGATTCTGCATGAGCTGGTCCTTGGTTTGATTTTTGCCGAGTAAAACAACCTTGAATCATCTTAGTAGGCTTTCGCCTCTTTAGATTTGTTCCTTTTGATTGTTTTTGAGTGATTTTTTCATAGATTTTTATCAATTTTGAAATTGATTTTGTTAAAATAGTTTTATATGCTTTTTTAAATAGGAAAAATACAAAAACATCTCCTTTGCAAAGTTTGTTTTAATTAGCGTTTGAAGTATTTTGAAAGAAAAAGGAATCTTCGTGCAAGTAATGAGTGGTCATGTGTTGTATGCTTGGAAAAGATAAAGAGATTGTTTCTTTGATTGTCTGTTAAGAAAGTTGCTTTTATCAAAATTTTGCATTCTCCAACTCTCTTAGCTAGGGAATTCATTGAAAAAGAAAAGTAGTGTAAATCATCCTAGGTGCATCTTTTTAGTGGATTTGAGTCGAGTCTACACACCATCAGTTTTCATCTCCACTACCTTTTGTCTTAAAGAAAAGCCATAAAATTAATGCTTAAATTAAAATCAACTTAGAATTTTTTCTTTTACTAGGGCTCTGAAGCACCAATATAGATTAGGCTAGTGTCTTGGAGTAGGTGAGTAATTAACTCTCCAAGACTACAAAACCAAACAAGTAGCTAATCTTGTGATAGGATAAATCCAGTTGTTGCATTTATACTCTGAGAAAGCTCCTCTTAAAGGAGAAGCACGAGCTCGTGTCCGAACCAGTGAGGGGATC
>APFE030939792.1:0-13945 GCA_000404065.3 Pinus taeda | reverse complement strand
TCTCTTGTCTTTTCTTACTTTTCTCTTGCATTATTCTTTGGTTTAGCTTCTTTTTCTTGTCTTTGGGTTTTGTTTCCTTGTTGTGTGTTGTCTTTCCTTTCATTTTGTTTCTTTTGTTTTTCTTTCTTGTTGTTTGTCTCCTTTTGTTTTCTTCATATGAATAAGTGTTGTGCCTAGAACTGTTTTGGCTTCTTACTATGTGTATGGCTGATCTCTAAAGAGTCTTGTGACACTTCAAAATTTGGCTAACCTACTGCCCATCTTGCTTGTCTTGGTCATATCCTTTGGTCAATGAAGTTTTGACAGAAAATATGATTTGTTCGAAAGGAGAATTTTGGTCCAACCATGAACCCATTTCTATTTAGGAAACCTTATGCCTACAATTGATTTTTGTGTTTCAACGTTTTTGTGCTTATCCAATCAGTAGAATACGTGTAGGGGAAAAATATAAACGAGGAAACCTAAATCAGAGGTCTCTATATGATTATCTGAAGGGACAATCACTCCTGCTCCTAATAATATGGGATCCCTCTTCCACGCATAAATAAATAAGTGTCGATGCATAGTCCTATTTAAATAAATAAATAAAGGTGAAAGGAAAGAAAAGCTTCCTGTGTAGAGAGGTGAAGCGAGAAACTCCGTCGGGGTACTGTCTAGGCTCACTGGAAAGAGAGAATTTTTTTTGTTCTTGTATTGAATTTGTCAGGCTATTGTCCAAGCTTGCTAGAAGCAAAGCAACACCAGAGACAAAAAACTATACTCTGAAAATCTAAAGCTCATGAAATTCATTATCCTATCCTGATTTGAAATATTATGAGATCGATGATCTTATGTTTGTGTTTAACTGAGTAAAGGAATGAAGGGAGCTATGTTTATGCACGGGGTAAGTGGGGAAGCCATGGTAATTTGAACGATGAATCAATACTTGCTGAAGAACTAGACCCTACACAAATGAATTGACCAAGGCATAGAAGTTGGAGTTCTACTAGTGTGTCACCATGTGTTGTAGTTGCTACAACACCCTCCAAAATTTTGTCTTACACTCAATTTTGGAGCCTTCCTTGGTCTTGCACATTTTTGTCACAAACATCGAAACTCATTTAATGTACTTTCTTGAAGTATTTTTCTCCCCTTTGCAAGTTAGGTAAATTGTCGTATTTTCACACAATTGGCTATCACACAATGTGTAGAAGCCTGTTCTAATGGTTTCAAGGGTCTATCTTTGTGTATATGAGTTTTTATCACTATCTAAACATTTTTCGCACTCATTCCCAAAGTTTTAAGCATTGTCACACAAGTGTCGTCACGGTCGTCCCAAAGTGTACCTTTAGTGTTGCACTTGTCGCATTGAGGGAAATATGTTGTTAAAATTTTCTAGATGATGACCACTAAATGATATGTCACATAATTATGGGTAGCACCTACCTCATTTTGATGGCACTAGACCTACTACTGCAAAACAACACGTAGACAAAACAAATGACTTTGCAGATCTTGAAGAAGTTGATCACGATAATGTTAAGATGAGGATTTTTGCTCAAAGGATTTTTGGAGAAGTTAGAAAATGGTATAGGGGACTAGTAGCAAGAATTATTTCTAATATTTAGAAGTTTCATTAGCTTTTCCTTTTTAGGTGGGGAGTCAAAAATAACCCTCTTCAAATACTAGCAGAATATGAAAATTTGAGGAGAGCTTCGGGAGAATCAGTCCAAGATTTCTCAATCAGATTCAATAATGTTTATAATTCTATCCTGGTAGAAATGAAACATCCACTAGGTTTGGCCCTACTTTTCTTTCCGGATGGATTTGATACTAATATGGCTTACCAATTAAGGGAAAGAAACCCATCTACCTTAGAAGAGATGCAAAAGAATGTTGTTAGTGTAGAGGCTAACTTGTTGGCCAAGAAAGCTAAGTTGAAGGCTGAAAAGAGGGTGACTATCAAGGAGGAGCCTTCCACACCATCAAAGATTAAAGTGGACACTTTGGTGAATACCATGGAAAAAATGACGAAGAGAATGACTCTAACAGATAGGGATATTGCAAGAAAACCACAGGGAGGTCTCCAAATAAAAAATCCAAATTCTAGAAGGAAACAAATTTAGATTAAACAAAGAGAGTAGAGGAGTACAACTGATCAACAACATATCAGACCACCTTTTGAAGAAAACTATGCAGAAGAGGAGGAAATAGTAGCAAAAGATCAGGATCAAGTCCAAGATCACATAACATTGTTTGGTGAAACACATAACATTGTTTGTTCTCACAATCATCAAAAGATGTCAAGTCTAAAGAATCAGAGGAGTATAAGAAGGGGCATCAAAATGCAATTTTGGAGGTACAAAAACAACATAATTTGAGAAATAGAAAGGTGACTATATATTCTCTGAAGAAAGCCCAATATGATGCACCTTCTATAAGCTAGAAGAAAGTTGATCATCTGAAAGAGATTCTTGAGAAGAAAGATACAACCACCAAAGAAGAAAAAAAGGGCTAGTCATCCTTTAGTTTGGAGAATGAGACATCAAAAATAAAAATTTATATCCCATTTAATGAACTAATAAAGAATGAAGTTTACAGAAGTCAGATTATAAAAGCATTGAAAGTTGGATATGTTTTAGATATTGTGAACCTGAATGATGATCACTCGGAGCTGTTGTTTGGTCCTGAAGTCGAAAAAGGTTCTCAAGAATGTTCTCAAGATGGAAATGTGACATCGTTTTATAGAATCCTAGATATGCATAATTTGATCATTCACAATGCCATGTTAGATTCAAGTGCCTCACACAACTTAATGCCAAAGGTTGTCATGGAAAAGTTGGGTTTAGATATTACAAGACCATACAAATATCTTTTCTCTTTTGATTCCAATGAAGTAAAATGCTTGGGTTTGATTAAAGAATTGTGTGTTACTCTTACTCAAATTCTAGCCAAAATCATAGTTATGGATGTAGTTGTAGCTGACATTCCTCCAAAATATGGTATGTTGTTATCGAAATCTTGGGGTGAAAAATTGAAGGGTTCTCTGCAGATGGACATGTCATAGTCTATTATCCCAGTGTTCATACAACCAAGGAAGTTGTATAGGGAAACTCTCATGAAGTACATGGTAAGAAGCCAAGAAAAACCAAATAATTATCCTGTTTATTTTGTACATCCAGACATGGATTCATTCATGCTATACAATGATATATGTTTAGAGGAATATGCTCAAAACATGGACAATAAATCAGAAGAGGTGTAGGTAAAATACTAGAAGAAAGATCAGAACCCGATGATGATGAAGAAGGCATGTGGAACATGGATTTTGATGGAGAAGTTATTAAGGAAGGGGTTGGAGTTGGTGTATGGATTATGAGCTTGAAAGTAAGAAATTCAAAGACCTACTCTTACAAACTTGCTTTCTAATGCACGGACAATGTTGTTGAATACAAGGTATTGATTTTGGGACTGCAACTATTGAAAAGGTCGGGAGCCAAAAGAATTTCAGCCCATGGGGACTCAACTTATCATAAAGAAAACTAAAGGTGAATATTCAACCAAGCACCCTAGAATGAGGGCATATATGAATAATATTTTAGATTTTTTGCAATGCTTTCTAGAATACAGTTTGTCCATGATTCCTAGAGATCATAATGAAATTGTTGATGCATTGGCGACCACATCAAATACATTTAAGATTCCCCTTCATCCGAAAAATAAGTATGAAAAACACCAGCCAATTGTCAAATATTGGCAAGTTTTTGATAATGATAAACAATTGGACAATTTTTTGCAAGTGAAAGGAGAGTTTTCAAATCTACATATTGATGAAGGAAATAGTTTTGATAATGATGAAGAGGGAGTTTACATAAATCATGCCAGGGAGAATCTTAAAAAGCATGAAGAAAACCTTGAAGTTTTGCAACTGAAAGATAATGTAATCCTGAGACGCTTAGTCCCACTGGAGAATTTTTTTAATTTCAATGATCTGGCTCATAAAACTAAAATACTACCTATTGTGACTGAGGTGGAAGACTATAGCATAGGAAATGAAAACATACATTAAATTGTGAAACTTTCTAAATCTTTAGGTCTTGAAGAGAATAAGAAATATATTCATCTCATGAAATAGTATTCTGATGTCTTTGCATGGGGGTATGAAGACTTAAAGGCCTATGATATGAGCATCATCCAACACACCATTCCTATCAAGGACAGAAACCATTTAAGTAGAAGCTAAGGAGAATTAACCCTATTTTGTTGCCCCTAATTGAGAAGGAGGTAAGATAATTTTTTGATGCAAAGATTATTGTCCCTTTGAGGTTTTATAAGTGGCTATCAAATTTAGTTCCAGTGAGGAAAAATATCAGAGAGATTAGATTATGTGTCTACTTTTGAAACCTTAATAAGGTCTCTCTCAAAGAAAATTACCCCTTGCCAAACATGGATCACATATTGCAGCGGGTAATTGGTTCCAGGAGGATATCATTACTTGATGGCTTCTCCGGATACAATAAGATTTTGGTCATCTAGGTGATCGTGATAAAAAAAAATTCACCACATCATGGGGGCCATTTATGTATGTAAAGATGCCTTTTAGACTGTTGAATGCAGGGCAATCCCTCCGGAGGGATATGGACATTTCCTTTGTTGATGAGAGACGGGTTTATTGTTACTTATCTTGATGACATTATTGTGTATTCTAAATTTGATGAAGATCATTTACAACATTTGAAGATTGTTTTTAAGAAGTGCAGGAAGTATGGTATCTCTTTGAACCCAAAGAAATCCCTTTTTTGAATGGAAGAAGGTAAGCTACTTGGACACATAATTTCTAAAGATGGAATTAGAATTGACCCAAGCATAATTGAATAAATTCAGAAGATTGATACGAATAAAAAGGAAGTGTAGTATTTTATTGGAAATATTAATTTTATGAGGTGGTTCATTCCAAATCTTGTTGAAATCATAAGGTCCATCACAAATATATTGAGAAACGAAAAAGCGATAAAATGGACTATTGAAGCAAAGAGGTCATTTGATGAGGTAAAATCAACCTTAACTCATGCTCCTGTTTTGTCTAGTCCTGACTACATAAAAGATTGCATTATTTTCTCCTTTGCCTCAGAGCACACTATTGAAGCAGTATTAATACAAAAACATCAAGAGGGGTATGAGGAGCCTATATTGTTTTTTAATAAGGGACTAAGGAATGCTTCTATAAAATATAACATAATGGAGGAGGATTTTGAGTTGGTGAAGGCTTTGAAGGATTTCAGGGTTTAAATATTGCATTTTCATTTAATTGCCTTTTCTCCTAATGATGTAGTGAAGGAGATTCTCACTCAAGTTGACCGAGAAGAAAGGAGAGGTAAATAGATAGTAGACATTTTGGAATATGATGTTGAAATTAATCCCACTAAACTAACACAGGGTCGGGGACTAGTGAATATGATGGTTCAGTCAAATCTGCATGCATTGGACATTTACATCATTATTTCCCAATCAGAAGACAATGATGAAGAAGTTATTCAGCATGTGTCATAAATGTTCCTCTCTTCCCCTTGGTACTCTGATATCATATATGTTTTTCAACACCTACAAGCTCTAGTAGTTAAAAAAAAACAAAAAGCAAGACTTCTTAAGTTGAAAGTTGTAAAATGTTGCATTTTAGATTAGTCTTTATGTTGGAAAGATGCAGGAGGTATATTGTTGAACTGTTTGTTGGAAGATGAGGAAAATAAAATAATGGAGGAGTTCCATAAAGGTGACTATGGAGGGCATATTTTCTATAAAACTACAACTAATAAAATTTTGAGCGCTGGTTTCCACTGGCCTACATTATTCGTTGATGTTCACAAAAGGGTTTCTTGCTGTCATGAGTGTCATATATTTGAAGGGAAGAAGAAAATTTTACTTTTACCCCAGAAACCTATTTTAGTGGAGGTGCATTTTTAGCACTGTGGGTTAGACTTCATCGGGGAGACTCATCAAATTTCATCGACTCATCACAAATGGATCTTAACTGCTATAGATTATTTCACTAAGTGGATAGAAGCGATTCCAATAAGCAGGCCACATATTCAATTATTATTCAATTCCAGGAAAGTAACATTCTCTTGAGATTTTCTTGTCCTCATAAGATTATTACTGATAATGTTGTTGCATTTAAGTCTAGAAGAATGATTTAATTCTACAATAGATATAACAAAGTGCTTGGTCACTCTACTCCCTATTACCCACAGGGTAATGGCTTCGATGAGTCCTCTAATAAGAACTTAGTGAAAATCATAAAGAAGTTGTTGCGGGAGAACAAAAAGGATTGACATATGAAGTTAATCAATGAATTATGGGAAGATATGGTAAGTAACAAGAAATCAATTGGGATGTGCCCTTTGCAATTATTTTATGGGGTTGTTGAAGTTTTTCCCACTTCCTTAGGGGTTCTGGTAATGAAATTATTGTAGGAGGCAGAGGTAGAACCAAATGATATGAAGAGGAGGATTAATTTGATGATACAGTTGCAACAGACTAGAGAGGAGGTCTATAATAACACTCAGCTGATGCAGGACAAGATTAAGAGGATTCGTGATAAAAGGATAAAGGTTGATGATTTTCAAATTGATGACCTTGTGTTGAAATGGGATGCTAGAAATGAGGAAAAGGGAAAGCATGGAAAAATTGAAATCTTGTGGAAGGGACCTTACAAAATTGCAACTTTTCATGGAAACAATGCTTATCTACTGAAAGAATTGATAGGGGAACTACTTGCTAGAAGGCATGTTAATGATAGGCTAATCAAGCATTATTTTACTTAAATTCGGCTTGTTTGAACACATCACTGTACATACCATTTTAATTTTTAGTATTGCAGGTGTAGGTGGTTTCCATCAAAGTTTGAAACTTGAACTGAAGGCCCTTAGGTTCTGATGAGTTTCTACCATATGTAATAAAATTCAAGTCAATCTTAGTCAAACAAGAGTCAAATATAGGAGTCAATAAAGTGCCCAATGGATAAGGCTACTAGTCTACAATTTTTTTGGCACCTTGCAAGGAAGATGCCATCCCCATTGGAGTCTATGTTAGGGTCCTATGTTATAGAAATCTTGGTCATGTTAGTCTTTTTATTTAATTTGTGGTCAATTTGTAAATACTAGTTATGGTGACCTTACTATTATGGTTTAAAGAGGTCTAGGTGTCGTTTAATTGTCATGTAAAGTCTGTCTAATTTGTAAGAGTTCAAGTGTCTAAAGTCATGAGGCATCATTATTAAAGGAGTAAACATAGGGAACCATTGGGTCACCTTGGAAGAGTAGTGAGGGGTCATGTCAATAAACTTTGGTTATCATAAGTTAGTCATATAAATATGGAAATTGATTCTACATCAAAACAATCATGACAAGGATTGGGCACGGATTTGGAGGTTTTGTCAAGACAATGTAGATTGCATTTAAAAAGTGGTTATGACCTCAGTAGGAGTACAATGGTCAGAAGGACAGTTATTTTCATTTCCTCAAGCGTTGTGCTTTCCAAGTGATGTTGCGCATTCATCAATTCCACTTTAAAATTACAATCATCACTATCATTTCTACTCTAAGCCATTTTGGAAGGTTATTTGAACTTTTTTCTTCATTAAAAATCGCTCATTTCTTCTTCATTTCCATTAGAAGTGTGGTGTGCTCGTATTGTTTTGTTATGCAAAGGAGGCAGGGGCGATGCATTTCCACATAGCGCTGCATCACTCACAAATTGGTGGTCAATTATCCTTCACAGGTGAAAATCCAAGATTATCCTTGTTCCTTAATCCTAGATGAATCTCCAAGTTGCATGTATGAGCTAGAAAAAATTGTAGAAATCCTGAAAGATAGATAATTTATCTTAGTTGCGTTTTTCAAATCATTGTGTTTCTACTTATTTCGCTGCGCTTTCTCCTTACTATGTTTCTAGATAGTGTTATTTTTCTTCTCAATCCGAAGTACAATCTCTTTTCACTACAGCAAAATCGAATCACTCTTTTTCCCTTGACTGTGAAATTTTTTAATTTGCATCCATGAGCTGCTAAATCCATTCAAAACCAACAAAGAAAGCAAATTCCTAATTGTTTTGTTTTTTGTAGTTCATTGTGTTTTCTCCTAATTGTTGTGATACCATACAGTCTTCATGTTTTGCATTTCTTTGTTTCCAAGGCCACATTCTTCGTCGTAGAGCTTCCACGTGTAGATTGTCCTATGCGTTGAAATTTCATTGAAGCCCTTCACCCAATTGCCTTGAACACTACATTTTTCACAAAGTGTTGCGACTCTCCCATTAAGGTTCTCTGTCAGCTATTGAAAATTTGCAAGTTTTTAGGGTTTTTTCTGAAAAATTTTGCATTGATTAGAATTTTGTGTAAAGCTTGTTGTTTCTTACTCATCATTGGAGGTTTAAACTATCATCACTCCTCCATTGTTTCACAAAAAAAGTTGTTTCAAAACCCTAGACTATTCACTACTGCCAAAACAAAAACATGTCAACTCTAGAGGAAAAGAAGCATAAGGGAGGTGCTATTGTTCAGTTTGAGCCACAAGCTATCATAGTTATTAATGAAGACCCAACCATTAGAGTGGATTTTGAGCAGGTGGAGTGCTTAAGGTTTTGTGAAAAGATTTAGGGGTACAATATACATGTGACTAACTAGGAGTTTTCCAAGAGTTTTAATGGATTGCAGGCAAAGGTTGGAGAATTTACTTTTCCAGTCATAGACCAATTAATAGTTGATGCCATTGAAATCCATTTACATGGTGAGGATAGGTTTAAGGGTATGGAGTTAGATTTGATTTATTTCAAAGACTTTTTGAAACTACAATACTAGGAGGGATATGTGTATGGTGTTCCAAGGACCTATCTACATAACCACCATAGTAAACTGTTGGATGTGATTCAAAGGTATTTCACATGTGAAGGGAGGTTCAATAAAGTTTATTATTATCATATGAGACTTCTAATGCTTTTACAAGCAAAAAACCTTTGAATCTTCCTTACTATTTATTTAGGAGTCTTGGAAAAATGGTTGATAGAGTTGAAGACAAGGGGAGCTAGATTGAACCTAGTTTGTTTAATTTTTCATTGATTAAATTGTTGGTGATAAAGGAGCTTGAAAAGAAGGAGCATTCATAGTAGAATGTCTTGATCTCTTTAGGGTGGATGACACAATCTTCTGATAGCCAAAGGACTAAAAGAGATACCCCATCAGTTACGATCAAAGAGGCCTCACCTGTAGCAGCTAGCTCCGTCAAAAATCTTTTGACTAAAACAAAATTAGTTCATAAAAGAAGTGCCAAAAAACTTCATTTCTCACCTGAGGTAGAAACAATGGATAGGGGACTAAGAACAAGAGCTTCAACCAAAATATTGCATATAGACTCTTCACCTATTCAAGTTGTTGAAATATCATAAAGTGCACATGGAGAAGTGGAAGTTGATGAAAGGGATCAGAAAATTAGGGACCTTCAAGATCAGTTGGAAAAAGATCATCTAACAATAGTATATTTGAAGCAATAAAATGTTGATTTGGGGTAGCATCGGATGTGTTATAGCCATGAAGTGTTATAGCCATGAAATTTGGTGGAGATCTCCGAGACTTAGAAATGGTTTGGACAGATTGTATGCGGTTTGAGAGATATTAAAATAATTAATATTTTTTATGGAGTTCCCGAGTCTTAACTTAGGAAAAATAAAATATTAATGGGTATTATATAAAATTGGGTTAGAAGGTTCCAAAAGTGATGGATGAAACCAAATCTAATCTTATCCATTGATTAGAGATTTAATCTCAGTCATTGAAGGACCAACGAGAAAAGTATAAGAGGAGGCTTGAGGGTCAGTTGGAGAACACACGAGAGTGATTAGTCATTCATTTTAATAGAGCTGGGTTGCTAAGAAAAGTTGAACCAATGATCAGCAACAAGGGGAAATGAGTACGAGGTAGAGACAATACTGAGAGACCAGCGCAGAAGAAGAGAGAGCAAGAGCAGTAGCTAGTCCAGGCTATGTAGAGCCCAATAGAGACATCACAGAGGCTAGAGGGACTGCGTCATCAACACAAAGGTTGCTGGAGTGATGTAGAGGGTCCCAAAGGCTGTGCAGTGCCTCAAAGGGCTGACACAGAGGGTCCTAGGGTTGATACAGGTCAGCAGGAGGCTGACGTAGAGGCTAGAAGGGCCAGTGTTGAGCTTGAGTTGTGTTGGAGAGGGTTTTGTGGGATAGTTTTTCGGAATACTTGTTTCCAGATATAGAGGTATTTTTGCCATGTATTTTTCTCTATCGGGTGAGCCGATTAGGCACCTAGTTGTACTCAGAAATAATATAACACTCTGAGTAGTTGCGCTGGTTTTCCCACATTGGGTTTTTCCGAGGACATTTGTCCAAAAATAATGGTGTAACTTGTGTGTTTTCTATTTCTTTTAGTTGTTGATTTATAGATGTTTGAGACTGTATTGTGTTTATTTCAATGTTTATATGTTTAAATAACTTGTTCATAATTAACAAGTAGGACAAATAGACCAGAAGAATACAGATAAAATTTCTAATGGATAGACTTAGAAATTTCAACATGGTATGAGAGGGTGGTTGCAGATCATAAGAGAGATGAAGGCATAAGCTAAGTAGGGCATTTGCAGCAGAATCAGCTATCCTGAGTGACAATAATTGATCCTTGCAGAAGCAATAGAGGAAGGGTTGATGCAGAGGGACTGTGTCATCAATCTGGGCCTGAGAGAGGCTAGTGCAAAGGCTAAGGAGGGTAGAAACAGGCTCATGCAGAGCCATCCAGAGGCCAGGAGGGCTAACGTAGTTGGATAAGGGATATGTTTTTCTAGTGTTGGGATTACGTAGGGCCAAGAGGCTCAATCCTTTAGTTGTTGGGGCAAAGGAAGTTATGGGAAGTTTGTGGGAGTGAAGTTGGTGGGGTATTGTGGTCAGAACAATACCTAATAGGGCAAAGCCAAGGTAGAGGGAGATGTTTCCAAGGCAGATTTTTAGCCAAGGAATTTGGATCAGTGTTGCAGTGCACAAACGATTAGATAGGAGCAACTTAAAAATTGGAAGAAGGATTTCCAGGAGGGAAATTGGGACTTAGAGGGAGTCTAGAAGAGAACTTATGGATGAGAAGTAGAGAGACTTGGAGGAGTCAAACCGATAACTTCCAAATGAGAAGTAGAGAGACTCAGCAGGAGTCGAATTGAGAACTTCCAAGCGGGAAGTAGAGGACTCTTAGAGGAGTCAACAGAGAAGAATAAAGAGATGGTCGTGAATGGACTGAGGGATCATGATAGGTTGGATGGGACATGCAACTTCATCATCTGGAAGGCCAAGATCCTACATGTTTTGTGTGCCATGAGTGCTCATGTTCCACTTGAGAAGAAGTGGGGAGACACCGAGTTGTAGTCAGGAGGAATACATGTGATGAGGGGTAAGATCCTTGAGGTACCCAACCTCTTGGATTATACCTTTCTATTGGAGCCCCTAAGAGGAGTAGCAAGACTGGCAGATGTCGATAGAGACGATGCGAAAGAAGTGACATAGAGTGCTACAGTGTAGGAGTCCATAGACAACGTGAGGCTAGCATGCTGCAACAATGAGAGAGGCACGAGAGTGTTGCAATGGTGCAGGATGTCATAGAGAGGTGTGCAATAGTGCAAGATGCAGGGATTTGTTGCAGCATCGTAGAGGTCAGTAGAGGGAGCACTTGTTAGTGTTAGAGGGAGCTTCAACATCGGGAGTATTTCTAGCCTGACAGGGATGCCAGAAGTTGGGTGGATCAATTACTTACTTCTCAGTAACTGAGTTGCAGTGCAGTAGTAGTATGTAGTAGCATGATGCAACATGCTGAGAGGGGGATGCAGTGTAAATGCAGTGTTGGGAGGATGGACCAACAATAACACGAATGCAAAGGGATATGCCGTAAGGAAGCAACAGTGGCAGTGGCATAGCCATGGGCAGTAGTATATGATGCAACAATGTAGAGGATGTTGGGCGGGGAGGCCTAGCATCATCACAGGTACCAGTGCCGAATGCTCAGAGTGATGCTTAGTGAGGAGTATTACTAGAGCACAATCCTTACTAAGAGGGAGTGTTGATTTTGGGTAGCATCAGATGTGCTCTAGAAATGAAAATTGGTGGATAGGCTAAAGCACATGAAATCTCCAAGACCCAGAAATAGTTTGGACAAATTGTACCCGGTTTGGGAGATATTAAAATAGTTAATATTTTTAATGGAGTTCTCGAGTCTAAACTTAGGAAAAATAAAATATTAATGGGTATTAATATAAAACTAGGTTATAAGTTTCCAAAAGTCATGGATCAAGCCAAATATAATCTTATCCATTGATTAAAGATTTAATCTTGGCATTGAAGGACCAACGAGAAAAGTATAAGAGGAGGCTTGAGGGTCAGTTGGAGAACACACCAGAGTGATCAATCATTCATTTTGCTAGAGTGGGGTTGCTAAGCAAAGTTGAATCAGTGATCAACAATGAGGGGAAGTGAGTATAAGGTAGAGAGATAGAGACAATAATAAGAGACCAACACAGAAGCAGAGAGAGCGAGAGCAGCAGCCAGTCCAGGCTACACAGAGCCCAGTAGAGACAATGTAGAGGCCAGAGGGATTGCGTCATCCACACAGAGGTTACTGGAGTGATGCAGAGGGTCCTAAAGGCCGTGCAGTGCCTCAAAGGGCTAACGTAGAGGGTCCTGGGGTTGACACAGGTCAGTAGGAGGCTAACGTAGAGGCCAGAAGGGCCAGCGCTGAGCTTCAATTGTGCCAGAGAGGGTTTCGTGGGACAGGTTTTCTGAATACCTGTTTCTGGATATAGAGGTATTGCTACCATGTATTTTTTTCTATCAGTGAGCCAGTTAGGCATCCAATTGTACTTATAAAGACTGCATAATAATATAACCCTCTGAATAGCTACACCAGTTTTCTCGCATTGGGTTTTTCCAGAGACATTTTTCCAAAATAATGGTGCCACTTCTGTGTTTGCTATTTCTTTCAATTGTTGATATGTGGATGGTTGAGACTGTATTGTGTTTATTTTGATTTTTATATGTTTAAATAAGTTGTTCATAATTAACAAGTAGGAAAAATAAAACAGAAGAATATAGATAAAGTTTCTAACAGATAGACTTCGAAATTTCAACAGAAAAGAGAGAACTCAGGAAGAAAGCATCACAAGAAGCTACCCACCCTAGTGGAGGAGAGCATTGGCACATGTTTTTAAAGACAAAACAAAGAAGATCATAGATGTTGAAAATGTGCAAGTGACAGTTGAGCATTCAAGGAGACCTAGGACTAGGTCTGCTGGCAAAATGGAAATGCAAATGGAGGATACTAGTAAACTAGAATAGAAGTTGGTTTTTGATGAGTAGAAGAAGTTTGAAAATTTTTTGGCATAGCTTGAAGGAGTTTAGAAACAAGTAGATTGGCTTGTAGAAAAATATCAAACGGATAGGATTAATTTGTTTAAGAAATTACAAGTTGTTGAACCTATCATTGATAAGGATAAATATGAGTCAAAGTAGACCTTTCCTCTTCATAGGCAAGTGATAAATTTGTATACATAGAATTTAGTGTTAAAGAGGAGACTCATATTAGTGAAGCATTAGCTTTTTTTCTTTTTTCTCAACAAGTCAGAAATAGGTTAGTTTTGGTGGAGTTTGTAAAAATGCAGCAAGGAATTGCTGCACCTTATATATAGTCCTTTATGCTGATGAGATAGTGTCATTTTGAGTTTTTGTTTGTCCTCTGGGTGTTATAAGGATGTCACAATACTTACATCATAAGAAGCCATCATATACTTAGAATTTTGAAGGTGTTGCAAAAGATAACAGTTTGTTGTGAAAGTTTGCTATAGGTGATGAGGAGTTCTGCAACCATTTCAAACGATGTTTCAGGATTTCATCACCATCATAAGGATATTTTGAGACT
>APFE030939787.1:0-23246 GCA_000404065.3 Pinus taeda | reverse complement strand
AGCATTCCAAACACATTAAACCCCATATTTTCTTTGAGAAAATTAGAATATTAGTTAGAGCACAACATTACTCCTCAAAGTTATGAAGGGGGTAGTGGAAATTAAAAATAACTCTAACAATATCAATCTTGAAGATGGATATAAATTTAACTAACAATAGACATGCATTATTAATCATCTCTATAGCCATATAGAACCATCATAATTCCTACATTTTTTGCATCATGTTTCTAAATGTTTCCCATGTATCTTCCTTTTGAAACTCTTTTGTGGCATCCTCCTCAACTTTCTTCACTTTTTTGGGGTTTCTTTTTCTTGTTTAGTAGCACCACTTACTAATGTTCATACTTTTTCCTTTTCCATTTCTTCACTTACTTATTCTTCATGTATATTTTAATCTTCTTCTTCTACCCAAATTTTTAAATATTTTACCTCTGTCCCTTTTAATTTTATGTCTTAACAAAATGTACTCTTTAGATTAAATAATTCCACATAGTTCTTTTCTAGACCTAAAAATTTTCATTGAGTTTCTCCATTAAATTCTTCATAAACTCATTATTAAACTCATTATTAGTACTTTATATAAACTATCATCTCCCACCACCACCATTTTTTTTTACACATATCCCTTTCATAATCTTATTGTAGCTCACTTTCTCTTCTTTTAAATTTTGTACCTATCTTCATCTTACCATTTTCCACTTTTACTTCTCCCTCCATCCTTTAATATTATTTTTATATGCTTCTATTTAAGTAATGAAGTTTTGAAAGGGTTAAAAGGTGAATATATGTTAAAGGAAAGTCATTCATGAGCCACTATTCTCTGATATAAGAACACACCTTCGATCTTTATTTTCTCAATATACATTTTCTCATGTTTACACGGAAAGGGAAAAGTGCTTGGAATCCAATTAAACACTCCAAAAATATCCTCGATAGGTAAGAAGGCACTTAGGAAATCAATAAATCCCTTAAGAGACTAATTACTTATTACTTTCATAAGTGATGGAGTTAACATTCTCTTAGTTTTTAGTTATGATTTAACTAATATTTCACCTCAAATATGGTTTTAGAATTTTCTTTTGAATGGTGCATGGTCAGGTTTCTTTTATCATGAGAAAGTTGTCATGAAATGCATGAAATATTTGTTATTATCTTAGATCTATCTTAACTCTATATCTATCAAGCACTAAGAGAGATCAAATGTCCTTTCACTCTAAAATAGGTTTGCACCTCAAGATATTTGGTCCATCTTAAAGAGTTGGTAGTCAAAATTAATATGATCCAAGTTGGTTTTATTATTTATTATAATTAATTATAATTATAATTTAATTATTTTAATTTTTTTTTATAAATGTTGGTGGAATCGGTAACATGATAGTTTTGGGTGTCACTGGTTGATACCCATCAACTACTACTATAAACCTCTAGGTGTTTCAAGTGTTGATAGCCATCAACTAATGCTATAATCTCCATGTAGAATTGCATTGCCCCAACCACAACACACAAGCTAGACAAGGATTGAACCAACCACACAAATGCCTTAGTAATGCAATACGTCGGTCCGTGGGGCTTATAATTATAATTATCAATTTTATATTTTATATTTTATTTTATTTTATTTATTTTAAATATTATGTAATTTGACCATGTCAAAATGCATGTTTTATTGATAATTATCATTATTATTTATTTATTTATGTATTTTTATCCAAGCAATTACTTTTAACTTTTTATTTTTTAATTGATCCCACATGTAAACATTTACACGAGTACAACATCTCCCCAAAAGCTTTTTACTTTTAGATTTAAATTTAAAAAGGTGTTATAAAATAAATATTTATAAATTTTGATTTTGAAATAGTTATGGTTTTTGAGCAAGTGATATTGATAAGCCATGGTATTGTAACAAATCCTATTTACAAGTTAATAGTATATATGGCAAAATGAAGATAAATATCCATAGTTAAGAATCTTGATATATTGTATGTTTAATGTAAGTATTAAGTTTTGATTTAAAAATGTTATAAAATTAAATTAAAATAAAAAAAATTATTTTGAAATGACCGATGGTTTTTGGGTATGTGTTATTGAGGGATCAAATCTCTTTCCACTCTAGAAGATGTCTACATCTCAACGGATTTGATCTCTCACAAATTAAGATGGATCTAGATTGATTTTATTATTAATTATAATTATAATTATTAATTTTAAATGTTAAGTGGTTCTAAAAGCTTATCCTAAAAATTTGATGTGATTTATTTGGAAGAGACTTGGTATACAATAAAATAATTATATATCTATTTTGGAATATGATTATTAAATTTTAATTAAATTATAAATAATTAATAGATAGATGGTTTTATGGACATGTAGCATTGATAAGTTATGGTATTTGTCAATGATATTGTAAGAAAATCTATTTATAAGTTAAAAATTTCCATAACCTAATTTAAGTTATAGACAAAATAGTCTTTTTCACAGGAATTGAGCAATATAATTTCAATCAAGATTGTGATTTTTTTTTTAATATACATTTTTGAATGGGTAAATAGATTCAACACCTTGAAAAACCACTCTCACGCTCCACTTTTGTAAATTAAACATCTTAAACTCAATTTTTTTTAAATATCTACCAAATTTTAATTAAAATTAATAAAAAAACTACCTTGAAGAAACAAATCAGATTATACTTTTAATTTATATAGCTACACTAATATATTAATAACTAATTTTAAAAAAAATTACATTTAAAAAAACTTTCTTAATAACCTCATGAAAAACATTAAAACAAATATGAATATAAAATCACATATTCAAACTCCCTATTACTTAGGGACATGGGCATGGGCATGGGCATAGGTATGCCACCTAGAATTATAATAAAAACACTTAGATTCGGTGTCAAAGTGGCATGGGCATGGGTATGTCACCTAAAATTATACTAAAAACACTTAGAATCGATGTCAAAGTGCTAGCATACTAAGGTGTACCATTTATCTCACGTTATAATAATAATAACAATTGGAATCGGTGTAAAATTAATAAAAACCAATCCAATTATCAATTACTATGGATATTACTTTAAAATACATATATATATTAAGTATCAACAATGTGAAAATACCCGGAATCCAGGTCACACTTCAAAAATTATTTCACCAAACAGATAAAGCTAGATTACTTTTGTAATTTATGCCGTAAAGAGCGGGCAGACCGTTATATCAGGAGATCGTTTTCTTTTATATAACTCGAGTGGGAGGGCTGGATCCTGAAAGTGGAACGCCCTTAGGATAGCTGTGGAGGGTCTGAGATTTATTTTTTTCGCGGAGAGCTGTGAAGGGTATGAGATTTATTTTTTCGGTGGAGAGCTGTGAAAGGCCTGAGATTTTTTTTTTGTCGCTGGAGAAAGAAATATTTTAGCAATGGAAGCAGAAATATGGCAAAGGCTCCCAGAGGTGTTGTTGCATATGATTTTAGCGAAGCTTCCCATTAGGGTTCTGGGCAAAATGAGGGCGGTGTGTAAACAGTGGAAAGATCTACTGTCTTCTCGGGATGCCTTCGAAGGGCTTGTTCCAAAATGGTCGCTTTGTTCTACCCCGGGGTTTCTGATTCAGATCCATTGGGATTCCAAAGATGACGTGGAATTTTGGGTTATAGAAGGATGCAGTACTGGTTCACACATTTACAAAGTGCCTTTGCTCAATTGCATCGTTCTGGATAGTTGCAAGAGCATCGTGTGTTGTCATGAACGAGGGGATCGGTTGGCTCTTTCCATAGGAATTCCTGGTACCAAGAATTGGAGACACCTACCTCGTCCTCCTATACCTGGCTACCACTTCAATGGGATGGTTTTCGACTCTTCCACAAGGCGTTGCACTCTCGTTCTAGGCTATTCTTTGTTAAACCACCAATTGCAACAAGGTCGAGGTGTTAATAGAAGAATGATGCAGATGTGTATTTATGATTCAGAATCCAACGCCTGGACTCAACATTCCACCATGGTCCCAGATCATATCTGTCCTTTTGATAAGGGTATTTTTTTCAAGGAAAATTTTACTGGGCGGCCTTTAATATTGCAGCCTTTAATATTGCTGACGGAATCTGGACAGAAATCCCACTGCCCCAGGGATGGGGCATCATTGAAAATTTTGCTGAATATGATGGCCATTTCATGCTAGTTGATCGACATGATGCTGAGTTTGTTCGCATGTGGAAGTTGAATGAAGCGGGAGAATTTGAAATATGGTGTGATTTTGGAACTCCCGTATTTCCTTTGGCCGTGACCGTGAACAACAGTGGTTTTATTCTCGCAGTTGATAGCACATTAGATATGTGCATAGTCAACTCCGCTAGCAATTCGATTGTCCAAGAAATGGAATTACCAGGACATCGCACATCTCAAACACCAATTCGAGGGGTTGCATCAGCTTTCGAATCTACCAACCTGTGGTGGCCTTAGGCATTATTTATTTTTTCTCATAATTTTTTTGGATGATGACAATTACCTCGTTGAATTATAGCTATTAAGTTGAATTATAGCTAGTTATTAAGTTGAATTATAGTTAGCTATTAAGGTTTATGGTAAAATAGAGAATAATGGATAGTGGAATTCAATTAGAGAGGTTTATTTTCTGTGGTCTACCACCACAAAGGATAATGGGCACATAGTCTTATTGTTAAATGAATATGGATTGGATAGGAATAGTGATTCAGTCATGAATTTTTATAGTGATAAGAATAGTAATTGATTTGGATTGCAAAGGATAATCTGCACATACTCTTACTCTTAAATAAATTTGGATTAGATAGTTATTGTTAAACAACTTTGCATTGGATAAGGATAGTGAATTCTTATAGTGATAACAATATTGATAGATTTGGATTGGATAGGAATAATGATTCAGTCATGATTGGTAAGTGAGATTCATTATTTATATTGAACTTCAGCTTTCAATTCTTATAGTGATAACAGTATTGATGGATTTGGATTGGATAGGAATAATATTCTTATAGTGATAACAATATTGATGGATTTGGATTGGATAGGAATAATGATTGAGTCATGAATTCTTTGATAACTGAGATTTCATTATTTATATTGAACTTCAGCTTTGAATTCTTATAGTGATAACAATATTGATTGATTTGGATTGGATAGGAATAATGATTGAGTCATGAATTCTTTGGTAAGTGAGATTTCATTATTTATATTGAACTTCGGCTTTGAATTCTTATGGTGATAACAATATTGATTGACTTGGATTGGATGAGAATAATGATTGAGTCATGAATTCTTTGGTAAGTGAGATTTCATTATTTATATTGTAATTCAGCATTGAATTCTTATAGTGATAACAATATTTATTCATTTGCATTGGATAGGAATAATAATTAAGTTGTGAATTCTTTGGTAAGTGAGGTTTCGTTATTTATATTGAACTTCAACTTTGAATTCTTATAGTGATAACAATCTTGATTGGTTTGGATAGGATAGGAATAATGATTGAATCATGAATTCTTTGGTAAGTGAGATTTCATTATTTATATTGAACTTCAGCTTTGAATTCTTATAGCGATAACAATATTGATTCATTTGGATTGGATAGGAATATTGATTGAGCCTTAAATTCTTTGGTAAGTGAGATTTCATTATTTATATTGAACTTCAGTTTTGAATTATTATAATGATAACAATATTGATTGATTTGGATTGGATAGAGCTGTGAATTCTTTGGTAAGTGAGATTTCAATATTTATATTGAACTTCAGCTTTGAATTCTTATACTGATAACAATATTGATTGATTTGGATTGGATAGGAATAACGATTGAGTCATGAATTCTTTGGTAAGTGAGATTTCATTATTTATATTGAACATCAGCTTTGAATTCTTATAATGATAACAGTATTGATTAATTTGGATTGGATAATGATTGAGTCATGAATTATTTGGTTTATTTATATTAAACTTTAGCTTTGAGGTTTTTTTATTCATATTGTTAGATTTTATGACAATTTTCTCACTCTGCAATATTAATAAATTTGAAGCATTTTGGATTTAGTTAATACTATAGTTTTCAACCTTTCAGAAAAATCCTTCTTTTTTTTAATGCTTTGGACTCTTGTTGGGTGCAGCTGTAGACTCTGGCTTAGATTGTCTTGCTCGATCATTCAGATAGTTAGGTTTGGTAAATTGCAAATTAGGATTGCAGATATTTTGACATTTTGAAAATTTGGCTCAATTTTTTTAGAAAAAGAAAAAAATAAATTTCCAATATAAACAATAACACTAACTAAAATTTTTATATTAATTACTCAAAACTTGATTGCATAAACAATTTTTCATAACTTCTATTATTTTAATATAAAAAAAGCCTTATTTTTAATTCTCCAAACTTTTAATATATCTAGCCTTTTGCCAACATGAAAATATATTCACCTTTTCAAAAAAATTTAAATTAAATAATATATTAATTTTATAAGATGAATAATTCCCATTTCTAATCTAATTTTTACATAATCCAATTTTTTCGCCCTAAAATCCAATAGGAATAGAATTATGAATTCAAAATAAAATTCTATAACCATAGTTACAACATTACTGGAACTAGGTTTTTTTAACTTTGCAAATGCTCTCCAAAACAACAATGGGTGACATGTCACCCATCACTCTGATGGAAATGATGTCATGCCAGAAAATTTGGAGACCAGACCATGCATTCAGTCAAAAACAATAAAAATTGCTTACATATTCACAGATGACTTGCATCATTAAGCAAGCCGGTTGAGGAATGATTAAAACCAGTAACCATGTCAATGGTTTTAGGTATCGATGAAGTTGTTAACTGTACTTGTTGATTTTGTTAATGTTATTGTTTTTGGTGAATGTATAAATTTGGTGAAAGAACGATACAGTCAAAATGTCAAAGCAATGCAATTACTACCTTCTATTTTTTAACTAGCTTGTGCACCTCAAACTAGCTTCCATGTGCTCTCATGCTATATATATGACCCTTTATATAGGGTGGTGGCTCTTCAAGAAGACCCAGATCCTATTCTCAAGCTATGACCTAGATCCCATTCTCAAGCCAAGTCTGGTGCTGAAATAGACCACTATGTCACTCCATAAGTTCAAGATGAAATTTAACAATTGAAATCTTTAACCATGACTAACCCATAAGCATATTTAGTATTTGAAATTCAAGTTGAATTATTTTATTGGGTCCTTGACCCTGGCCACATCAAGGAACATAAGAGCCAATATATTAACTCTATCACCTTTCACTAGCAAATGAAAAATGGGTTGGGGCTGGAAAACAAGATTATAGCCTCCCTCAATGAAATCCAAAAGGTTTAATGCCACCAACACTTTTTTGGTTAACTTAGATTCATGTCTCACCCATGGAAGGATATATTCATAATGGTTCCATCTCTAGCCCATGAGCATAGGTTTCAACCCCAAGAACTTCTCAAGTCAAATGATACATGCACAGGTATTTTTGTTTTATGTTTTTTCAATATGAAATTTTTTTTATTTTCATAGATAAGCTAAAATTATGGAGGATTAGATCCACCCACCAGATTATATATAAAAATTTTGACTATGTATTCCGACAAATCTCTAGGTGTAAGAAAGCTTAGACAATATCTTCAATTTTGATTATTTTAATGGACAAAAAAATTGGTAAGATGCCTCCACTATTGCTGGTTTGGTTTCCCTTGCTACAAGCCATGATAGTGAGAAGGCTAATTGTTGAGATTTATATGTCAATTTTATTATATAATAGAAGGTAATTAATTAACAAACAAAAATATCGAAATAAAGTTATAATTTAGTTGATTTTTATTATTTTTTACCTTTAGCAATATAAGATGTATCATGAAGTGTTTTGATGATTATCATGGATTGGTGTCTATCCATGTTTACCATCCATTTAATTTATAGGGTTGAGCTAGTTATAAATGTGAGTATGTGTCTAAAGATATCATATAAATAATATAATGATGTTTAATTTTTCTAGGTTCAACAAAATTTTGTTACATATTTCCGGTATTGTAATTTTAAATTAGTTTAGTTGTTTTAATGTAGAAATGGATTATGTTAAAAGAATACTCATTTACAATATATATTGTCTTCTCAAAATCTTAAAGCTTCACAACATCATGCAATTTACATTATCTTATAAAACAAATTGCACTAGAACAAATTTCTTCTAACCAACACATGTTTGGAAGTTGAATGCATTTATTAACTGTGTACATTAGAAGAAATTTTCAGTCTAAAAGTGCCCATTAAATTTTTGTGTAATTCCATGTCATAATACATAAGCCAATCAAAATCCTTTAAATTTAAAAGGAAATACATGCAAATATTTTGGAGGGAAAAGAAAAAAATTGTTTTTTTTTTTTTAATTGTATTTTTGGCTTACCTCCTTATAGGTTTACTCAAATTTCAAGTGTAGAGGCCACAATTTTTTCAAATATTGTTATTTATAATTTTTTCTTACAAGCAGACTTTTAGGCTTAAATTTCCTCTAATGCATTGAGAATGTCAAGTTTTAACAACACAATTGACTAGAGTTGAGTTTGTTACTTGAGACATCGTTCAAAAGTGGAAGAAATATAACATTCTATATGGGAGTGGGTGAAATTCTCACAATTAAACGATAGTGAATAGTGAGAAAGTAAAGGCTACAATAAACCAATTAAGAGAGTGAGGGCCAGGAAACAATAGTGTCATAGTAAGGGACAAGGATGACACAAAGAATAGTCAAGAGAGTCTAATGCCAAAAGGTGCAAACATATGCACACCTAAAGTGGATAACACTCCAAGGTATGAAATAATTTCATCTAAATCGGTGAATATATTCAATACATGTAGAATCACATAATCATAGGAATTTTAAGGGCATATGGCCCAGCAAGAGGGCCCTAATCTAGTGGAAGAACACCAAATGAAAAATGAAATGGCATGTAGATATGGAATTAGGCTCAAAATGGTTCTTCATTACTATATCTATAAATTTGAAGATAGATAAAAAGTCTTTGAGAATGGTTAGAGTTGGCCAAATTGACATGTTTTTCATAGGTACGCAATATTTTTTTATTTTCGACTTTCCATTCTTTCTTATTACATTTCCATCCATATTGATTGATTTTGGTCAAGGTACAAATATCCTTCTACGTGTCATTTTAATTCTTATTTTTATGCACTTTTTGGGAAATTATTTCATTTATGTACAAACAATGGCATATAGGACACAAGACTACACAGGTATTACTCAATGTTGGTGTCTCAATAGTGGTTGTTGTTGAGAAATCTAAGGCAACTAGATTAGGGTGATTTCCTTTTACCTTGATAATTGCTTGTAGTATTCTTTTACTTTTCATTATTTTAATTTTTTTATTTTTTTGGTAGGTAAGCACCCACGGGGGATTTGAACCAGTAACCTATCGCAAAGAGTGCCTTAATGGTGCACCCATCCACCTTCAATCCAAAGCCCCGTGGGCCTTTTATTTTTCATTACTATTAGTTTCTTATTCACTTATAATGTTTTTCTTATCATCAAACAACTACCAAAACATGAAGACCAATAGTACACAAGGAAACAAGATCTAGGTTGCTAACCAAGGCAAAAAACCCTCTTAGAGAGTAAAATGCATAAGTAATTCTTCTCTTCTTATAGAATCTTCAAACGATGAATCCCAAGACGTTAGACCTAATACATAGACCTATCCAAGACCAAGTCATCCTTCCTTCTTTATTGGATTTCCTTACACGGCTTCCAACAACAACCTTCAACCTTCCAACAACGTTTCTAGCAACTTTGACCCCCAATAATAATTTATGCAACTTTGACCTAGCAACTTCAAACTTGATGTAGTTTCACAACTTCAACCTTGATGTAGCTTCACAGCTTCGGCCTTGATGAAACTTCATATCTTTGATCTGATGCAGCTTCATAACTTCAAATTTGATGCAGCTTCACAGCTACGACTTTGATGTCGCTTCACAGTTTTGATCTAAATGCAACCTCACAACTTCGACTTTGATACAAATTCCTAACTTTGTCCTTGATACAACTTCACAACTTTGAGCTTTATGCAGCTTCGCAACTTCAACTTTGATGTAGCTTCCTAGTTTCATTGCACATTAGAGAGCGAGAAAGAAAGACCCAAAACTTCAATTCTAGCTTCCATTTTGAGCTTCCCTTGCCTTTTGGACTTCTCCTTAAGATCAAAGTTCTTCTCTTGCTTTATTACATGTCTTGGATGTGTGCTTCAAATGAGGCTGAAGGCCTCATATATATAGGCTTCCTACGGGTACGAATTGCATTCAAGAGGCTCACTTGATATCTTATAAGCCAACTTGATCTTGGAGGTTCTTTTGACACAATTTTGGCTCAAATAAATTCTTTTTACTTATTACAACATTCCCAATGGGATATTTTATATATTGCAATGACTCTTTTAACTTATTGACTTTATGAAAAACCCTAAAAGCACATAATGGGTGCTTGACCTATAAATAAATTGACCTTGAGCATAAAACTGATGCTATAAAATAATAATAATAAATTTTATTTTTCTCTTTACATCAAGTACTTAAAATCAAGATTGCATAAGACATTATGAAGGCCAAACCTAGTTGCATATTTAGATAGTTGCAACTCCATGTAGGTGTTGCAAATCCATACAAGTCTTGCAACTCTCTTTGCTCTAGCAAAGTAAAGTTGTTGCAACTTTTAGATATAACTATACTTGCTACCAATATTCATTATTTCTACACCTCTTCATTATTTTTGTAACTTTTGGATGCAATTATAAAGAGTTTCAATTGTTGGTTTTCTAGTGCAATCAAGAGTAGTATAGTTTTTCAAAATCAATAACTACTTCCTATGATACAATTTGTCTTCTTATAGTATTCCAATCATTAAGGAGTTACACCGAAAAAATTTCAACAATTTACTTTCTATAATAGAGAAATAGAGATCATTGTAAACAGTAAGCAAGAGACAAGAGACAACAAAAAATTAGGCTCACAGCTAAGGCAAAACCCACAAGGGGCAAAGCCAACCAATCTTTCCTTATGAGAGAGAATCTATTTTATAAATAGTAAACCAAAATATTCCAACAAGATTCCAAATTTGACCTCAATAAATACCAAGTCAAAGTAGTCAAAGAAATCAATGAAGAGATGTAAAAATTTTCAACTTTATTCAAAGTCAAGTATACAACACTAGGGCTCAATTCCCACTTGTAGAAGCTCAAAACAGGAGGGTTGAAATTTGATCAACCTCAGTCAAATACTTACCTACATTTTTTATTCAAAGGGGTAGAGTTGACTACCGATCAACATCCCAAAAATAGAATAGAAACTCGATCTACCAAGAGTCAATGAACCTCAATCAAATTTTTCCTTCTGAAATAAGTCAATGTCTTGTTTAATAGAAGCAAGTCTATCCCAAGTCAATCTTGGTTGAACATAAGAATACAAGTTGGTCAACATATAATAGAAAATCCTCCTTTGACTCCTTCGCATGAGTGGATGTGTCTTTGTGATTTTTAGATTAAATGATGTATGGTGATGATGCCAAAATGAACTCCAACGAATTCATATTTATATCTAGTTGAGGAGGTGGTTTTTTCCACATGTGGGGTTGAGTTGTTGGCTTTAAGCTAACATGGTCAAACAACAAAATTTGAATTTTCTTTATCAATTTTCCAATGAAAATACTGATCATTTCTACCAAATTTTTCAACACTCCCTCTTAGTTATGGAGGTACTTTTCATTCTCTCTCAAGATTAATTTTCTTGACCAATCCATAGGTCCCCCAGCCATAGCCTAAGTGAGAGATCAAAAGTACAAGTCTTTCTCTATTAAGATCAATCTCCCTAACCAATCCTTAGGTCTCCTAGCCCACATCCTAAGGAAGAAATCACTAGTCTCATCATAGGAAACATACATAGTATCCAACACATCCGACAATCGTAGAAGGGGTCGATAAATGAGTCCAAACCAATCATATGCATAGGATACATCTCCCTAACCAATAATTAGGTCCATCAACCCACATCCTAAGGGAGGAAATTGAAGATCAATCTCTCTTACCTATCCATAGGTCTCCGAGTCTCTACTTAACAAAGAGATCACAAAATCAGTGTCCCAGACAAAAATGGTCTTCTAGTAAAAACCTAAGGGATCACTTTATGCCTCAGAGTCAAGCTCCCTGACTAGACTCACTAGCCTCCTCATTAATTGACCTAAAGAAGTGAAAATATTCTCGATCAATCCATAGGTCTCCTAGTTGCATCTTAAGGAAGATTGTCCATAATATGATGTTTTACAATCAATGTTCCCTCTCTCTCAAAGAGGGGTTCTCAAAAAATCCAAGTTGTTCTATGACATATATAAACTTCATATGGGACAATGATTTTTTCAACACAACAACAACCAGCTCATCAGTAGGGACATACTTTATCTTCTCAGCTCTCCCATGGACGATATTCTGGATATAATTATACTTGATTTTAATGTGCTTCAACTTGTCATGAAATATTAGGTTCTTAGAAATCTTCACACAAATTTGATTATTATAATATATAATGGTCGATTCCCACACTAGATTAGACAAAATGAAAAATAATTTTCAAAGCCACACAACTTCACAACAAGTTAAACATGCAACTATATACTCATCTTCAACTGTAGTCAAAGGGATTGAAGTTTTCTTTCTACTAGACCATGAAATAATAATGGAGCCCAAACCAAAATGGAATCTAGAAGTGCTCTTCCTATTATTATAGCTTCCATTCTAATCAATATCATTAAATCCATGTAGCTTCCATTCTCCATTAGAAAAATATCTTAGACCATATTCAATGGTACCATGCAAATATCTCAAAATATGTTTTACTACAACCTAGTGCACAGATCGAGTCTCAACCAAAAATTGGTTCAACATGTTCATAGCATAGAAAATTTTAGTTCTAGTGTTCACAAGATAGTACAATGAGCCAATCAATTTATGATACATAAAGGGATCAATCAAATTAGGGTCACAGTCATGTATCTTCTTCAAATTTGTCACCATCGAAGTATTCATGGACATACAGTCCATCATGCCAAATCTCTAAAGTACATTTATAGTGTATCTGACTTGCATAAAAAATATTCCATCATGATTTTTCCAAATTTCCAATCCCAAATAGTAATGCATGAGACCAAGATCCTTCATCTTGAATTTAGAAACCAACTCCCTATTACACTAGGAAATGAGAACTTCAACCCCTGTTAGAAACAAATCATCTACATACAACACCAACATTAAGGGCTTGCCTTCAACAATTTTAAAGTTTAGTTTTGGATCAACTTCGCTGTTATTCAAGCCAAGAGTCATTGCTATATAGCTGTCAATACAGGAGTAGCATGCTCATACTTCAACGCATACAAGGCTTTCTTCAATTTTCAAACTTACATGTATCTTTATCATGGATTTCAAATCCTTTAGGTTGCTCAATATAGACATCCTCTTCAATGACTCCTTTCAAAAAATCAATTTTGACATCCATGTGATGTAATTTCCAACCTGCAAGAGAAGCAAGAGCAATGACAAATCTAATAGAATCATACCTAGCAATGGGAGAAAACATGCCTTCATATTCCTCTCCCTCTTTCTAGGATAATCCATGAGCCACAAATCTATCCTTGTGCTAGTACATCTTCATTTAACATTCTTTCCAAGGCACATCCCATGAGAACTCCATCATGATCAAATTCAATTTTTGGTTCACCATTAACAAAATATTTCATTCTAGAAAATGCTTTATAATGAACATGAGAATAACTTCAATGCCATACACAAAGATCATAGGTGTTTATTAGTGTGGCTTGAGTTGTGTAGTATACTTAGGGGTACCATGGTTCCCTCTGTTATCACCTAGAACTGCAGTGATATGTACATAATGTTGTCCATAAAATTTTTGTTGTCCAAAAAATAGGTGTCTAATGGTTATTTCCCTATGTTTGTTACTTAGGGATTGTGTTTTATAAAGATATTCATATGAATCATTTTCAAAAGCCGTTAGCTATCCTCCATCATGATTATATAAGATATGTCTTGTCTTATATACGTCACTGGTCCTTTTCGTATTTCTGCAGCGCAATTTCATTGGCTGATTTGGTAGCGCAATGATGTTTTAGTTCTTTCACAGTGTGTCAGTAACCAGCCATTTCGTAGCACATTTTGTTAACTTATAACTGTCTGCGCTATGAAATCGCGGATTCGGGGATTTAAGCAGCACTGATTCTTAGAATTTCATGTCTGGGGGATGAGTCAGTATGTCTGTCCATTTATTGTCAGAATGGCGTCCTTTTCAAGCAAGTATAAGCCATCATTCCACCAATAGGTTCATAACCACGCACATAAAATCATTCAAATGGTCTGTAATGCTGGTAATGTTATGCTGTTTGTTAATGCTGCATGAATTGGTCCGTTTGCATGATAAGACTGTTAAGTTGCGGAGGAGCCCGAGTTCATTCTTTAAAAGGAACCTGATTGCAAGCGAGCCGGCGTTCAAAAGTTTGAATTTGCATTTGAAGTTGAAGCTGGTAGTGTTTCTCTGCACAAAGGATTTCAAAGCGAAATGGAGAAGAAGGGGCATCGGTCTGGAAGATGTCAAATAACAGAACTTGTGGGATTGGATCTCACATTGAGAGATGAAGGTGTGAGACAAGCTTTTCAGGATGCTGGTTGCTGGACATTTTGTGAGAAGCTACAGGGTGGGCATGCTGAGGTAACAAAAGAATTTGCCTTAAATTTTACAGGTTTAAGTTCTAAAGTAGCTATGCTAGAATTCCCAGTATCTTCAAAGGTTATTGCTAGGGTGACTGAAATTCCGAGAGGAGGGCAGGAGTGGTTTAAAAATTTCAAATTTGATATGAACCCCTGCAAGGAGTTCCTGAAGGAGCCTTATGTAAATGAAGACCTTACAAAGGTTGTGCCGAGACATTATGTAAAAGAACACTATGCACTTCTCTTAACATGTATTCAGAAATATTTAACATGTGAAGGGAGATATAGCAAGGTTTACTCCTATCATTTTAAGATGTTGCTGCATTTTACAGGCAAAGAATTTATAGATATCCCATTCTACTTGTTTCGTAGCCTCAACAAGATGTGTGACAAGATTCAATTGAGGAAAGATGACTGTGAGACATCACTGTTTCACCATGGTTTAGTAAAACTGTTAGTGCTAGATAACTTGCAGAAGATTGGTCGGGATTGGAATTCTTTTATTTTTATGGCTGGTTTTCAAAGTAAGACAGACCTCACCCCACTGCCTGTTAGAGAAAGAGAAAGGTCAACTGAGGAACCTACTCTTGTTGAACTAAGAAAGGAGATAAAAGGCAAGAAGAAGACCAAGACCCAATTGAAGGAATCAATGAAGCCATTAGTTATCAAAGAGACACCTCAATCATCATCAAAAGAAGAGATCAAGCACAAGAAAAATGCACCAGGGTCAAGTGGAGTTGAACAGGTATCAAGAGTAAAAACCAGAAGTCAGTTAAGGAAAGAGAAGGGCAAATCAATAGCTGTTGAAGAAAGTCCAATATCAAAAGCTAGTTTAAATGATTTGCTTGAGGCTATTGATTTTGAGCAAGCTAAATCAGTGCATAGTGAGTCAATGCATATTGACTTAACTCAATCATCACCAGAAAGAACTAAAAAATAAAAGGCCTCGAAGAGGTTAAGGTTTGATGAACCTAGTAAAGAATTTGTGTTCAAACCACGGAGGCCAGTCAGCAGGAAGCAAATTAAAGAAGCTGAGCAATTGCACGGAGAAGAGGTAGCTGTAAAGGTGCCTAGAACAGAAGTAATTGAACAACTGCCTAAAACAGAGGAGGCAGAGAAAATGAAGAAAAAACCCTATACAAGAAGACAAGCAAGAGAAATGGAGAAACATCTGCCAAGAACAGAAAAAGCAAAAGAAATCAAGAAGAAAGATTTGAATAAAAAGGTCCCCATTTCCCAAGAAGCAAAGACTACATCTTCAAAAGACCAGTGGGAGGCAACCGAAAAAGAAGTGGCTGAGATGGAGAGGGTTGTAGCTGAAATCACAAACATGGAAAAGGAGGTTGCAAAAATAAAAGCACAGCTAAATAGATTAGCTGCCAAATGAAATTGCAGATTTTAAAGTCAGGTGATGCTCTAAAGTTTTGCTTTAGTTTACTTAAGTTCATTGTTTTTAAGGTATGTAAGCACGGCATATAAAATCAAGGTAAATTAGGAGTTTTGAAACCAGTGGCAGAGCTGTTACAGTCACAGAGAATATTGATACATTCATTAAAGACTGTGTTTTGAAGAAACAGCAGTTTCGTAGCGCGCTACGAAACTGCTGTAGGTGCTGTTTTTTGAAGAAAATAAACAGTTTTATGATGAGGTTAGCAGATTTTGAAGAAAAGGCCTAATGAACATCAAGGAGACCAAATAAGACTATCAGGGCCATTCAAATAACGACAAGTGTCCATCCTTCATAAAGGTAAAATATTTTGTCTTAAGCCATAACTTTAATAAAGGTACTTTATTACCGGTGGTTAGGGTTTGGCTAAAGATGCATACGAGGATGTGAGCTTGTACACTTGTTCAATCAACAAGGCTTCCAGCATATCTGGAAAGATGGTGATGCTCATCGATTTTGAAGTATTAAAGAGATGGGAACATATTGCTTAACTTTCGAAGGATGGTGGGAAACAAGGACCGAGAAAACAGGGGTTTATTATTATGATCAATGAACCATCAGCACATTCAGCATCCAAGGCTAATCTGGTTTCTTGCATCCTTATCTCAGCTATCACGGCTAGAACTAAAGGAGACAGCTGTCGAATATCTAAAAAGGAATCATGATACGAGGAGAATAAAATTAGAGTTTAAGTTTGATTAGGACTCTTTTGTAATTACAGTTCAATGCTTAGTAGATTTAATGAGTCTGTTAAGATAGATAAGGGTAGTTAATATTAGTCATCGAGCTCCCCTCATGCTGGAGGAGGAAGCTCAAAGTAGTTAAGAATGTTTTCCTATATATAGAGGAAACTCTGATGTAATGAGGGTTGGATTTTTATGCAAAACAGATTTTGTATTGGCCTATATAAAGGACTTTTTACAGTAATATAAAGACTACTTTTTCTTCTCAAGATTCATACTTTGTTCAAATGCTCAAGATGTATGTGGTTTTGCCTTATCCTGCATATTTTACAGCTCTATAGATATGCAATCACTCTGAATTCACCTAGTGCTCAGACTTCCTGTGCATATTTATGAGTTGGGGTTCTTTTGAGAAATATTTTTTACAGCTCTATAGGTATAAAATCACTCTGAATTCACCTAGTGCTCAGACTTCCTATGTATACTTATGAGTTCAGGTTCTTTGAGAAATGTTTTGAGTGTTTAAACATTACATGCCTTCACTTCCATGAATGAGTAGTTGATAGTTTACTGAAAATGTGTTTGACTCCATGAGCCCAATGGAAGAAATGTTATGTTGTATGTCCAACCAGCATGTTTATTAAGTTTTCATTTCAAGAGTTAGCCCTCTTTGTGTTTAAAGATAAATCAGTAGTTTATTTTGAGAGAGCCCTCTCAGGTTAGGGAGAGGCGAATCCTTAGCCAAGAGTCTGGTCTGAAATAGTTACATAGGGTCTTACTGATTAGCAGCCATCAGTACTGATTTTGTGATAACATTTTGGTGCGTCTGCCGGGAGTCTGAAGATTACTCATTCCCAAAATCTTAAGATTGAATTTCTGAAGGTAGCAGGAATTCAAAGTGGTTTTCGAGGCTGCATTCTACCTTGGTGACTCCATTAATTCTTAAAGTTTAAAAGGTTGCCTCGAGAGGAAGATATACAAGGAGTAATCCTGACCCAAACCCACCTAGTCCTGTGGAGAATCCTAATATCATCTCAAGGAGTAAACAAAGATTTTCTGATATACCAGGTACTTCAAGCATTTCAAAGTCTTTATTTCCTGAGTTTCCTAGAAGTCCCGAAAATAAAATTGTAGATGATAAAGTTCAAGAGGTTTTATTGAGGTCTGAAGATGAAGAAGAATTGATTGGTATCATTTTGGATTTGCAAAAGAGAGGTATTGATACTTCATCTTTAGTATCACAAAAAGATAAAGAAGAGTTTTGGGAAATTGTTACTTCTGAATTGTTATTAGAGAAAGAGGACTTGGAACAGCTCAAGGAGCTTGACCCTTTAGGAGTTTTTCTTAAGTCTAAAACTGGTTTACCTCTCCCAAATTCGAGCTCTTTTGTCAGTGGTTTACAAAGTCCCAATAGTCCTTTTCGTACTCATACTTTGTCTTCTGCCTCTGCTAGTCCAACGAACCCTCAGATAACATCTCATACTAGTTCTGGTCCTTCTGGTCATACAGTACCTATTGTCATTGTTCCTCCATTCATTATGGCTTTACCTGCTAGATATGCTCCTCTAGATCTCCCTGCTGTTTTGCATGATCTCCCTAGTAAATATGATGCTAGAATTCCAACATGGGGAGGAGATGAAGACTTTACAGCTGAAGAACATGTGGATAGATTCAATGACTTTGTTGACAGAGAAGAAGTAGATGATGAAGATGTAAAATTAAGATTATTTGCTCAAACTTTTATTGGGGAAGTACGAAAATGGTTTAAAGCCTTAGGAGCTGGTAGCATTCATAGTTGGGCTGAATTTGAAGACAGTTTTCTGAGAAAATGGGGAAATAAAACTAATCCTGTGCAGGCCCTCACTGAATATAATAATTTAAGAAGAGATCCAGAGGAGACTATTCAAAATTTTTCTAAGAGGTTTAATAAAATATATAATTCCATTCCAGCACATTTGAAACCTCCTGGAGCTTTGGCACAGTTAAGATATGCTGAGTCCTTTGATTCAGATTTCTCTCTTTTACTCAGAGAAAGAGAGTCTGCTACTTTAGCTGAAATGAAAAATGATGCAATTAAGGTAGAGGTGAATATACTTGCTGCTAAAAAGTCCAAGATGGCAAAGGCTAAGATAAAGGAGGAGGAGAAGCCTTCTACCTCTGCTCAAGAAAATAAACTTGAAATCATGATGAAAACTATGGAGAAATTGATGGATCAATTAGCACTTGGGAATACTGCTGCTCCCCAAGCACATCAAGAGCATCGGTTCAGGAACCCTCAGTTTAGAAGGCCTCAAAATCAGCAGAGGCCAAGAGACAATAGAAATCAGCAAGCAGATCCTCGAGTGAGACCTCCTTTTCAACAAAACATGGTGGATGAAGAAGAAGGACCTCAAGAACCTGAGGAATCTATTCATTGTCTTGGTGAAGAAGATTCAGAAATTTTCCTAACAAAGGAAGAACATGATGAGTCCAATCAGCTAAAAGCCGAGGAGGAACCCTCAGACTTCTTAAAGGGTTATCAGCATGCCATATTTGAAATTCAGAAGCAGTACAATCTCAGAAACAGAGATGTTCCTATTACAACAAATAAAGCTCAGCACAAGAAGAATGTTTCAAAAGCAGTTGAAGATAAGAAGGAAAAGTCAAAGCAGATTGATGATAAAGGCGATCCTCTTCTTGCAAGAAGCGATAATCAGACCCCTGCTCCTCCTAAGGAAATTGAAAGGTCTACTTCTGTTTTCAATATAGAAAATGAGATGGCTAAAATCAAAATAGCAGTCCCATTCAATGAAATCCTAAAAGTAGACAAATATAGAAGTAAGATTGTGGAAATGCTTAATTCTCCACTAGGAGGGGTTGATATTTTAAATGTGCAAGAGGATAATCCTATTATATGTTTAGGTCCAAGACTTGAAGATGAACAAAATGATGAGTTTCCTCCTTTTTATATCAGCATTAACATACATGAGATGACTCTTCATAATGCTATGCTGGATTCAGGAGCATCCCATAACCTCATGCCTAAGGTAATTATGGAAAGGTTGGAATTAGAAGTAACTAGACCATACAAGGACTTATTTTCTTTTGATTCAAAAAGAGTTCATTGTATTGGGCTGATAAAGGATGTGGTTGTGACACTCACACAAATCCCAGCAAAGACAACTATCATGGACATTGTTGTTGTAGATGTTCCACCTAAATTTGGGATGCTACTTTCAAGGTCGTGGGCTGCAAAGATCAAGGGTACCATTCAAATGGATCTAACATATGCTACCATTCCAGTGTTTGGTGAACAAAGAAGGCTATATCGTGAGACAAGGTTGGCATATATGGTAAGCAGCAAGGACAAGCCACAGAATTTTCCTATTTATTCTTGTGATACAGGCATTGGATCAGCTATTCTTTTTAATGAATCAGTAGGAAAAGAATCACAAGAAGAACATGCAGAAAATCAGTGTCTGAGGGAGAAGCAAAGTAATGAAAGAGACATCATTGGTTGCTGGTCTTTATACTTTGATGGCGCAGCACGAAAAGAAGGCGCAGGAGCGGGGATTTGGATCATGACTCCAACTGAGGAAAGTAAGTTTCTGTCATACAAACTTAATTTTGATTGTACCAATAACATGGCAGAGTATGAGTCTCTGGTGTTAGCCTTAGAAACCTTGATAGAATTGAAGGCAAAAAACATTGCTGTTTATGGAGATTCTGAATTAATCATAAAGCAAGTTCAAGGTGCCTATCAAACAAAGGATGCAAGGATGATAGCCTACAGAAATCTGGTGTTAGAATTGTTGGAAAAGTTTCAATCATATGCCTTCAGTATAAAAACCAAAGATCAAAATTATGTTGCAGATTCTCTTGTTGTGGCAGCCAGTCTATTTGTTATTCCTAAACAAGATTCTGATAGCTATGAAGTGAAGGTCTGCCATAGGCCAGTCATCCCAGATAATATCCTAAACTGGCAGGTCTTTGAAGATGATCAGCAGGTAAGGAATTTCCTAGAGTTGAAAGAAGAGTTTGAGCATAGTCAAATTGATCAGCAGAATATGTTAGCAGAGACAAAGGAAAAGTCTGAGGTGTTGCAGCTGCAAAACAATCTAATTCCAAAGGGGCTTATTCCACTTGAGAAACTATTTGATCAGAATGATGTTTTTAAAGCACCAATATTGCAAGCCAATGAAGAGGAAATAGAGAACTGTAATTTAGGTGACTCAGTGGTACCTAAATTAGTCAAAATTTCAAAGTTTTTATTAGCTGATATGAAGGTTAAGTATGTTGAATTGATGAGGAAGTTTATTGATGTTTTTGCATGGAGCTATGCTGATTTAAAGCAGTATGATTCTTCAATCATACAAAATACTATCCCAATTAAGCAAAATGAGAAACCTTTCAAGCAGAAATTAAGGAGAATTAATCCTCTTCTAATGCCACTAATTGAAAAAAAAGTGAAGAAGTTGTTTGATGCAAAGATTATTGTTCCAATCAGGTTTTCAAATTGGCTTGCTAACTTAGTACCAGTCAGAAAAAAGAATGGGGAGATAAGGATTTGCATAGATTTCAGGAACTTGAACAAGGCTTCACTGAAAGATAACTACCCTCTTCCTAAAATGGATCTTATGTTGCAGAATATTGCTGGCTCTCAAAGAATGTCCATGTTAGATGGTTTCTCAGGATACAATCAGATCCTTGTTCATCTAGATGATCAGGAGAAGACAACCTTCACTACACCATGGGGCACATTTATGTATGCAAAGATGCCTTTTGGCCTCATGAATGCAGGAGCGACTTTCCAGAGGGCTATGGACATTGCTTTTGCTGAGGAAAAAGATAAATCAGTGGTGGTATATCTTGATGATATCACAGTCTTTTCAAAGAAGGAAGAAGACCATTTAAAGCATCTAGAAAAGATCTTGCTCAAGTGTAGAAGGTTTGGTATTTCTCTAAACCCAACCAAGAGTATCTTTGCTTTGACTTCTGGCAAATTGCTTGGTCATATTATATCTGAAGAGGGAATTAGGATTGACCCTAATAGATTCAGTGCCATTCAAAGGCTAGATTTTGCCAAGGAACAAGAAAGAGATTCAATCTTTTTTTGGTAAGGTTAATTTTGTTAGAAGGTTCATTCCTAACTTTGCTGAAGTAGTTAAACATATTACAAAGATGCTGAAGAAAGGAGCAGATTTTAAGTGGACAGCTGAAGCAAGGAAGTCATATGAAGAAATCAAAAGCACTTACTCAAGCACCAGTTCTTATCAGCCCTGATTTCACCAAAGAATTTCTGGTTTTCACATTTGCTTCTGAAGATACAATAGCTGGAGTCTTGTTGCAAAAGGGGAATCAAGGTATTGAACATCCCATTTCTTTCTTTAGCAAGACATTGGCTGATGTTGCATTGAAATATAATATCTTAGAAAAACAAGCATATGCATTGGTGAAAGCAATTAAGGATTTCAGAATTTATGTGTTGCATTCTCATATTATTGCATACGTGCCAAGTGCTGCTATAAAAGATATTCTTACACAAGCTGACCCAGATGGAAAAAGAGGAAAATGGATAGCAAAGCTATTAGAGTATGACATTGAAATTAAGCCCACTAAATTGGTAAAGGGTCAAGGCTTAGTAAAATTGTTGACTCAGTCAAACTTGGACTGCATTGATATTAATTTTAGCACAGAAATATCAGAGATTTCTGAGAATGAAGAAGAATTGGTCCAAATCAATGAAACGTTTTTGACATCAGAATGGTATAGGGATGTAGCATTTGTTTTGCAGCACAATAGAGCTCCTGATAATCTTTCCAAATCTAAAGCTCGTTTCACCAAGCTGAAATCTCTTAGATACTTTGTATATGAGCAGAATTTATTCTGGAAGGATGTAGGAGGGATTTTGCTAAATTGTCTCATTGAAGAAGAAGTTGATAAGGTAATTGATGAATTTCATAAGGGATATTGTGGAGGCCATCACTATTGGAAAGCTATTGCAAACAAAGTTTTAAGAGCTGGGTATTTTTGGCCAACTATGTTCAGAGATATTTATAAAAGGATAGCTTCATGTCATGAATGCCAAGTATTTGAAGGTAAAAGAAAGCTCATGCCTATGCCATTGGTTCCTATTTATGTTGAAGCACCCTTCCAGCAGTGGGGACTAGATTTTATAGGGGAAATCCATCCTCCTTCATCAGGGCAGCATCGTTGGATTCTCACAGCCACGGATTATTTTACAAAGTGGATAGAGGCAATACCAACAAGGCAAGCAAATGATTCAGTGATAATTTCCTTTTTAGAAAATAACATTTTGTCAAGGTTTGGTTGTCCAC
>APFE030939784.1:9798-49329 GCA_000404065.3 Pinus taeda | reverse complement strand
TTTTTTTTTTTTTTTTTGGGGAATTTTTCTAAGAATACAGGTTAACAGAAACTTTTAAAGGTCGGTTTCTTCCTCTGCGCAGCTTCAGACTGGTTTTGTGATATTATCTGAGGAGTTCCCTAGTTGAGTCGCCATTATGTTAACACTCAGGTTTTCCCTAAGCTCCTGAAGGGATACGGCCGAGGTAACCACAAACCAATCTTTGGATTACGGGTTCTAGCCCACCTGTAATCAGAGAGGGCTCTCTCTTGATGATTTAGCTTTGTTGATGAGGATTTTAGGCTAGCTATTGGGTTCAATGGGTTTTGTTTAGGTTTGGATGGTGTTTGGATGGAAGGAAGATGCTTTCAAGCAGAGAGGCATGCATAGAGTGATAAGTTCAAACCATTGGGCATGGAGTCAAGGAGTAGGACCGCAGGTAGGCTTTCCTGATCACAAGAGGAATATGGAGCAAGGTAGCTGCACATGAAACAACCTTCAAGCTAAAGAGATGGAGTGAAATGTAAGGAATGAGAGGCAATTAAGAATCCCTCAATCAACTTAACAGAGGGAAGGAAAATGAGCTCTATCTAGGGGCAGTTAAGAATCCCTGGATAACTGTCATACATGGTGAATTAGGGCGAATATGAGCCAGTTGGTATTCATATTTATGCCTAAAATAGATGAAAAACATAAAGAAACATCAAAAATTGAGCATAGAGTGCAATTAAACAAGTTCTAAGCTAATCTTTCTTTTTGCTGCTTAGATAATGATATATGAATGGAAAAACAGAGGTAAGAAACACTTATTGAGTCATGTATCAGCAAAAGAATTCCACAGTCATTCTTCAACCATTTAAACACAGTACTCAATTCATTCTCCGAGCTCTTCAGTAGTCTTTGATTATAGAAATTATCAAATATACAGTGCGAGTCTCTGCTCAAGAAAAACATCTAACCAACAAAAACCAATCCTCATTCATTGTTCAGGGTCGTCTTTATATTTAAAATATACAAAAGCATTTATTACAGCTGACATAAAACAGGTCTGCGGGAAAGCTTTTAAACCTAAACCTTTGCTGGAATTAAATGCAAGTAAATATCCTTTGGGCTGCGCCAAAGGCAGCTAGATCAAAATGAATTAATATGGTGTCCTTGGTGACCTGGTGCAGTGGTTCTGCAATAACTGTGCTTTGAGTTTTGGTCCACTGGTCTTATGTGAGTTTTAATGTGTAGTCATTGTGATGATGAGTTTTGAATGGTTCCTTAACTGCTTCTTGACTTTCAAAGTTTTCTTTTAATGTTTTATTTGCCTCGAGCCCTAAGAAGATCTTCACTGATACACTTCGCCGCAACACTGATACTCTTTGACGTGGATTTTGGCTTCACATCTGCTCTGATACTCTTTGATGCCTGAACCGGGTTTTTCACTTTCTTCTGATACGTTTAAAACTGCAAAATCGGGCCTTTTTTGCCCTTTACGGCGCATCGAAAACTGCCTCAGAATTTCATTATGGGCCTCCGAAGCCTCAATTTTGCACTTGCGTGTTTTTTTCAGCTGCTAACGTCAGCATGACGTCAGCGGTACGGTGGATGACGTCAGAAGTGGGGTCCTCTTGTACGGTGATGACGTCAGTAGTGTGACGTGGCAGTACGGCGGGTGATGTCGTGGCAGTATGGTGGCAGGCCGACGCAGGTAGGAAGGGGTGAGATGGCAGCAACTTGGCAGGTGACACGGCGCTCATGTCACGTAAGGGGAGAGCGGTTTCCGAGTTGCGTCAGACCGCCTTTGGTATGGGAGCGGTATATGTCAGGGGCGGGTCGATGCAATGAACAACCGACAACTGTCTCGGTGTACAACAGGGAAACCGTCGTCCATCTGGTGCTATCGCACCGTTACGTAAGGGCACCCGATATGCATGAGGGCTGTCGGATCTGGGAGAGGCGATCCGATGGTGGACGGGAGGAGAAGATGCACGGGTCTTAATCAAACTGTGCGCGCGATAAACTTTAAGTATTCGCGGCTTCGGGTGGGTTTTGAACTTTAGAAATTGGTGTGCTTTAGCAGGGGACTGTGGTTATTTATTAATCAAACATCAATAAAATCCAAAATACAATGTGCACGGGGTGTGGTATGGTTTGGTGTGGGGAGAAAGGGTTTAGCAGGGTTATTTATTTAACCAGATGTTAAATAAATCCCAAGAGTAGTGACACGGAAGGCTAATACTAGATCCTAGATGAATCTAACATTTCCCGACTTTTATTTCTTTGGCAATAGTTGCCATGGGGGGAATATTTAATATTTTTGGGGTTTTATATAGCTTTTTGCATAATAGGGGATAGGGAAATGATTTAGGGAGCTAATAAATAGACTTAGAAGTTAATATGAACTTGTGAGGTGAAGTGTAGGGGAGGGGCCAAGTTTGTGAACTGAAACTTAGACATAGGAAGTGAATGGACTATGGAGAAATGACTTTTACACAAGAAATGTGGCTTCTTTTTACTAAGTCAACTCAGATGTCAACTTGGTTTGAACAAGAGTGGAGTGAAGATAGACTCTTGGGCAGATCCCAGGGTCCTTGAGGGGATGTTAGTGAATGATTTGGGAAATAAGAAGAAGGGGGAATTAGACATGCCTCACTTGAAGTCCTTCAAATGGGAACTGCCTGATAACTGTGATCTGGATAAATATAACACTTGAAAATGTGGAATTGATCACAAATCAACATTCTGCAACCTCAGAATTACCTACCCAGCCTACTTTCCTAGCATTTTTTCTTCTTCTTGGTTTGGGCGCATTCGGACTTGCAGACCTAGCTTTTTCAACTTTTTCTTTTTCTGTCTTCCTATCTACATCTACACTTATTTCTTCCAAGGGCCCAGATTAAGCAGTTGGGCTCCTGTGATTCTCTACATGTCTAAGAATCTGCCAAGATTAAGCTGTTTGGGCAGATATTCATCCTCTATATTCTAAAACGAGAAATTGAAACCTAGGGAGACCAAGATTAAACTGTTTGGACCTCTCTTTAACTGAAAATTCTTCAAAAATGGAATAGTACACCAAAATTGGAACACAACATTGGCACTTGAACTGGCACATTCTCATGGAATTCTTCTTTGGCTTCTGTAGCAAATATGGAACATTGCAGCATGCAAAGAATGGCATATTTGGCATGTAAAAATGTCAATCATGAAAGATGAGTAACCTACTGCAGCAGGAGGCTAACAGGGAGTCTCAAATACCTTGGAATGATTGTCCAATACTTTTTGGAGGTCTAGAGAAATGGATGATTTCGATGTGGGAACCTGTAGTGAACATAATTGTGCAATTATGCCTCGTTGTTCTTTCTTTAGAAGCTTTGTCATTCCGTTAGAGCTGATTATCATTCCTGGTTTCCCTGTGATACCCATTAATTCAACTCCCTTTCCTTTTGAATATAATTTCATGAAACGTTCTTGAAAATTAAAAGCTATTGTACCCAAGGATTGTAGCCATTGAACTCCTAGTACAACATCAGCACCACCCATTGCAATGGAGAGCATTGGTCTATTCAATACATATCCTCCAATGGATAGCTTGATATTATGGCACTTTTCTAAGCAATTTATGGTTCCTCCACTTGCAACCATCACTTGACACTCTAGTGCTATATATAGGACGCAATTCAACTCCTTAGATATCTTACAATGAATAAAATTATGGGTACTTCCCGAATCAATCAACACTATTACCTTTTTCTTGTTGATATGCCCTTCTATCCTGATAGTTTGAGGAGTGGTAATTCCAGCCAATGCATTACAAGATATGGTCAGATTCATTTCTTCTTTTTCTAGGGTTTGTTTATGGTGTATATCCTCTTCTTTTAACATTTCTTGTTCCTTTTCTTCCTCCTCTTCACACTCTACGTAAAATAATTTCTTCTCGGCACACTTATGACCTTTAGTGTATTTTCTATCACAACTATAACAAAGTCCTTTTTCTCTCTTTTCTTCCAAATGTTGTGGTTTCAACCTTGTAGGTTGTGGATGGCTAGGGGAGGCAACACTTCCATTTTTATGATTGTGAGTGGTAGGCTTCCTTGTTGCCATAATTTTGATTTCGATTTTTCTTGCCAACCTGAATGCCTTCTCCAATGAATATGGTTCCCAAATGTGAATCTCATGTTGGATGTTATCTTTTAAAGTCCCTATGAACACATCAATCCTATGCTCCTTTTGGAATATATTTTACCCTTATATCAATATGAGGAAGTCCTCAATGTGCTCCATCATTGAACCCTTTTGTTTGAGATTTATCAATTGGTTAAAAAAAGTGTTTCTTTTTGTATCCTCATAATGTGTTATCATTTCAATTGTAAAAATATCCCAAGTGACAATTTGTTTACAAGAGGAAAGCCATCGATACTATACAAATTGATTTGGTTCCAAATATAAAGTTGCAATGCGTACCTTTTGTGTGTTTTGCACATTATGGAGATCAAAAAATCTATGTTCTGGGATCCTTGCCATCAAACTTCCTCATATCAATCTTTGGAACATGGTGGTTCTTCGATCTAAAATTAGAGTCTATGAAATCATGATTAACATTTATTTTGTTCTCGTCGTGAGTTTCCTTTACTACCCTTTCGCCATTAGTAAGCATTTCTTGTAGAAACTTTGTCAAATTTGTCTTCATATCTATCTTAGAATATTCCATGCCTTTCTTTAAATCATCCATCTTAGCTTCCACACTGGCCAAATTAGCTTCCATGCCATTCATATTAGCTTCTACGCCTTTCTTTAAACCATCCATCTTAGCTTCTATTACTTTTTGTGCGAGTGGAATTTGTTGCACTTGGTCTCGTAATTTTGATATATCATGTTGCATTTCTTCCTCTTCTTCATGAGTCATGCTAGACCTTTTAGGTTGGTTGCTAGATGTTTCCATTTTCTTTCTTCAGTTCATCAATTACTGATAATAATGCTTCACTATGCCCTTTGAATTCCTTCAAACTAATTTTTCAAACCAAGCTTATGCAAAGATTTAAAAAAAACTACACACCTTTTTTCACTTTGTAGGAGCTAGATATTGAATCTGATGTATCTCTGTAATTTTGGATCTTCAAGGTTTGAAATTTCTTCCTAGAGTAACCCTATATGTAATATTTCTAACCACACAAGTCTGATCAAGATTGGATTCTCTAATGAAGAGTTATGCCAATTCTCCAATGATGACCTGAGTATAGACTGGTTCAGTAGAGATAACTTGTACGACGTGCCACGGATCACTCTTTCAACCTTATGCTTTGAAAAAGATAATAATATTAACTACAGTCTGTCCTCTTTCTGCAACTTCTTACGAAAATTCAATCTGATACTCAGAGCGAAAGTTATGATGATTTTCCTAAGGTCACCTGTTTGGAATGTAATTTGGGGGTCTGCAAAAACCCTAAATTCCTCAAATTATATCTCCGAAAATATAGTGAAACAAGATCAGAAATTTAGGCCCGAGGTTTAGACCAATTCCATCTCAAATGGTTTTTTTTTGTAGCTTCTAAAATTTTGTAGCGAAAACTTTATAGTGAAAATTCCTTGATAACCTATTTGGAGTAGTGAAACCCTAGAACCCGAAGTTCTGATGCCAAATGTTATGAAACCAGCTCACAAAAAGATAGAAAAGATAGATCAATGCCTTAGAAATAATCCTCTTCGAGGGGGAAACCTCCTTTACATTACACAAATGAAAAATTCTTAGATGATTCAAATGACAAAACCTACTTTCTATATATAGGAGTATAAGGGGTCACAATATAACCAAAGCCGACCTAACAATAATAATATAAAGGCACAAAAATAACAATAGTGGGATTCTACGGGGCACAATAATAACAAAATGAGGACAATAGGGGCACAACAATAAAAATAAGGGAGACAACAACAATAGTAATGGGGGAATCACTAGTATTATAGGGACTTAACATTTTATATGTCATATGGATGTGCACATGGTTCCATTAGAAGTATTCCTATACTTGAAATAGATTTTAATTTTTTCAAGTAGAGAAGGATCGAAAAAAAGAAATAAAAAATGGAAAAGGAGAAAAAAGAAAGAAAATAAAATTGAAAAAATAAAATCTCAGGTGAAAACCTCCTTTGAAGTTCTTGAGATTGGATCATTGATTAAAAACATCTATGAGGTAGTCAATAAGTTGGAAAAAAGAGAAAAAATAATAAGATCCTAGGTGAAAATCTCTTTTGAGGCACCTAGGCAGACATACTAGTTGAAAACCTCACTGAGGCAGCCAATAGGCCTAAAGGAAAAAAATGAAAAAAGAGAGAAAAAAAAAGAAAAAAAATTGGAAGAAAGAAAATCCCTTTTTTTGTTCTAGTTGCATATATGTGTTTTCATGTAGTTACTCCTCCAGCTGCATAAGGAAAAGAAACATGTAAGTGCCACAAAAAGATAGAAAGAAAGAAATGAGTAGTGAGGCAAGTAGAAAGTAAAAAATAGCCGACCTTGGGCTCCATTATGAAAAACGGCATCCTCTACGAACAAAGGAAAACACCCTAGACCTAGTGGCTAGCCTAGAAACAACAAATGGGGAAAGCACACTTGTATTCCTTTAGAGAAATTAACATAACGAAGCAGGAGGACTTACCTAGATTTCAAAGTGTCTTTCTCCTCACTTAAACTCTTTTTCTCTCACTCAAAGTGCTTCAATATGCACTTGGAACACAAGCAAGACAAGAAAACACTACACAAACAATTAGATCTATTATAATTACTCCATTTAATGAATCATAAACATTGAAATAAAATCATAATCAATGGTAAAAGTGTGTAAGGAAACAAGATAACTTTACATAAAATGGATTAGGATAAGTTACAACTGCATGATGAATGACTTATAGATTTATCCCCAAGCTAATGTACTCCTTCCTTTATCTCAAGGAAATATCCAAACCTCCACCCAAAGAGAATAAGTGATATGTCTTTAAACTCAATCTAGTAGCATAAGGATGTAGGTAAGGTCCTCCAAAGCATGCCCTGAGTTCCTAGAAGAGGGTATAAATGATAGTTTTGGGGTTTACCAATCGAAGCATGAGATCCAAGAAAGGTGGGAAATCCTCTTAACAGATAAAGGTAATCCCATGATCATAGGATTTTGAGGTAATTTTTTATAATAAATGGTTAAAACCGCTTCAGAAGATTCTAGAAGTGGAATCTTCGAGATAAATATCACTTTTCCCAAAAATATAGAACTAGTGCACTTGTAGTAACTAGGATATTGTGTTGGTAATGATTTTTCTAAGTTATGTAGTTGCTTGTAGCGTAGGAGCACAATGATCATACTTGCACTGGCCCTAGAATCAAGGATTTTGACCTTAGCTTCAAGTTTGTCTTGTACTCCTAGAAAGAGAATGAATAAATATTTGTGGGGGATGATTGCAAGCTCATAAAGGAGGATTATTAAGTTGGTTTATATGCCATTAGGTCCAACATAACATTATAAATCAATTATTCCAAGTAACCTAGGTGAGACAAATTAGTGAAAGTGTGACAATTAAGTGTGATAATTGTGACACGTGTGACAAGTGCAATAGAATAGTCCATAGTAGATTGCCCACACAAAGTACAAAGTTATAAATCACGATTGAGGCCTGAAGTGATTTGCTTAGAGATAAGTCTAGAGCACAAGTAGAAAGGTCATATCATCATCTATTATAATACATATTATTATATGGGATTCATGGTTGCAGGCAAAAGTATCTCCCCTACATTTGGTGGCTAACCTAGAACAATAGAGACTCAAGGAACATAATGCTTTCCTTAAAGTAAATAGATGACGGAATGAAACCTACCTAGAATCTATTGCAGGCTTCTCTCCTTCTTTAGCTTGGATGCTCCAATTTGAGTTCTAATTGTGAAAATTAGAACCTGCATAGTAAGATAACACAAGCCAAGAAATTATGAGATCTATGCAGTATCATGTAAGTACTTTATTCAATTGATCAATATGGTATTGAATTATATGAAACTCCAACATCACATATAGAAAGACATAGAATTCTTTGCATTAATATAAATGGAAGGATTTTACAACCACAAATAGGTGTTGATCTTGTAGAAGAGATCCTTCAAGCTGAGTTATCCTTTCCTTGTCACAATGTCCACCTCCAATCACCCTAAATGCATGAAATAAAACCTCTCACCACATTAGCATAAGGGTAGAATCACTCTCCAAAATCCAACCCATTTCATATGGAAGGTTATAAATATATAGAGGAGTGGGGTAAGTTGTGAGTTCTTATCCAATTACTAATCTAAGGTTTTAGATCCACCTTTGATGGGAGGATGGGATCAAAGGATAAGGAATGGAAACTCCAAGGTAGGATAAGTTAGGATACAGATGTTTTATTAGAGGAAAAATGGTTGTAGGATGCTTCTAGAAAAGGAGGCTTTTGGAGTTTCTCTCTTTTTATTGAATTTTTGGAACCAATGTAGGTGAAAAGGGGAGAAACCTGTAGGTGATCAATGCAGGCCATAGTGGAGAAACATGTAGGTGAACACTGCCTAGGAAGAGGCCAAGGTGTATTGGTCCTAAAAATGGCTTAGATGATGCAGTTTGTGGAAAAAACTATGGGGAATGAAAGGGACATGCTTAGCGATTTTTGAAAGATTATGACAAGGGGAAATAGGATGTTTATTTATCTCATTAGGAGGCCTATTGTTTGGATTTGACAAAATTGCCTATAATAAATTCCCCCCTAAAGAGAGAAGTTAGAAATGATGACTAATGAATAAATTGCTTTACCCTATGACAAGTCGTGATCAAGAACAACCGACGAGCTTCATTTGTTACAATACATTTTCATCATGAAATCTTTGTTACTGAGGGAGGCATACCCATACTCAGTACATAAGCTAAATTAACATGTATAGTGATCAAAATATGCATCCACAAATGACAACTAGTGGACCCATGACTAGATGACTATCTGTATGATCATGCCAATCATACATTGTCATCTTTGTATAACTCCTGTAATCACAACTCGGATGGATGAAACTAGATTTAAGGTCTTCTATCTCCTTCACACGACTAACCAACATATGAGTCTAACCATGTGAATCAATGTGTTAAAGTCGAACATGGTAGATACCATCTGAATACCAGTCGATGATTTAAGACATTAATAGATGTGAGAGAAACCACCAATGATGTTAATGGCTGTCAAGGTAATACATCACAATCCATATGGTTTGAGTAAATGAGATAATGAAGAACACCACACAGACTCTTTCGGTGGAAGGACATTGATGTAAACCTGTCACTGAGAGCAAGGAAACTTGGAATTTATGTATACAAGAACCAAGGTATCAAAGGGTGTTTCTAAGTCAACTTCCTAGATAATGTGCTAATGTTGACAAGAAGCAACCCATTGTAGGAGGGCCTTGATGTATCCCCCATAAATGACATGAAACGGATACCATGATTGAGACAGAATGATCAGAATGATGTTGATATGGAATTGGATTAGGAAAGGAAAACATGGAATGAAAGCTTAAGAGTATTGTAATGGATATCAATTGAATGACTTCTCTTGAACACACCAACGACACTAAATGGAGTTGGCAGCATTAACCTAGAACCGAAATGGAGGCTTTGACAAGGTATAATGAACTGAAAGACAGGCATATTATCCAACCCAATGACCATTGAGATGAAGTGGAAGAGTGTCATGTTCAAGAGTGACTCGCTACCATTAGTAAATGGAATACCCTGTTTTCCCAATTTCCCCAACCATACTAGTTATTACCTCTTTATTTTTTTAAAAGCTTGAGAAGGATAACAAGTGCTTGATATGTAAGTCCATCCTTCGAATGAAATCCCTTCATGTATATTTAAAAAACCCTAAGAAGGAGAGGTTTTACCTTTTCATGTTTGACAATTCCATCATTGTTTAATGTTTTAACGAGTCCATCGAAGGTAAAACTCAACATATTTTTCATGATTAGGGAGTTTGAAAAAGAGGCAAAAAAGAAAACTCCAAATGTCCATTTTTGCAGATAATCTCTGAACTCCAAAAATGTATAAAACAATACTCAAGAGAACCGCTTAGCCATGTTTGAATAAGGTTTTCATTTTTCGTAAATAGTCTATCTCAATCCAAAAAATGGTTAAACTTATCCTGATTAGACATCTTTCATTTACTTTAATGAGTTCGAAAATACAAGTGCTCAAAGATATTTTCAAGTTTTGGGAGTCTGAAAAGAGATGAAAGAGGAATCCAAGGGGTTACATTTTTGTAGGTTTACAGAGCTTGAAAAAGACATAAAATTATACTCCTTGGTTGATATAACCTATTTAAAGCATGATAAAAACTTGTTAACAGTTTTTGACTTGCTTAAAACACCACAAGAAGGATTAAACATACATGTTTCATAGTAAAAATGAAAAATATCTAGGTCACCACATTAAATATGAATAAATTAAGGTGAGAAATTACCATAAATACTAAAAAAAATATTGATTTTCACTATTTCACATTACCCTTCAACAATGAGAACTCTAATCTCTTTTGCCCTCAGTTTTCTACATCTTATTGTGGCCAATCTGGTGGATCATTTCGAGTACCATCACTTCTAGGTAGGAGGTAAAACCAACTCTTTCTTTTAGTGGTCCATTTTTGTGATTTCATGCAATTTTTTTAGGATTTGAGGGCCCGAGGGTTTCAAGAATACACCCCAGGACCAATGCACACTACAAGAAAAAAGGACATTGGTGAGGGTCGAAAAATGTCACCATAAGCTCATTGGTGATGTTCAAAAGAGAATTTGTTGCCAAAATTTGAATGTCACCAAAGGTGGTGTTGCCAAAAGTATAGGTGTTGTGGTGACATTCAAGGTTTATCACCAATAATGATTTATAATGAGGGATACTGACCATCACCATCTCATATGAGCAATGGTGACAAACACTAGCCTCCATCACTAAAAAAATAAATGTCACTAAAGGTGGTGTCACCAAAATTATAGGTGTTGTGGTGACATTCAAAGTCTGTCACGAAAATGATTATAATGACGGATAGTGATCGTCACCATTTCATATGAACAACAACGATTTATTGTCATGGACCTTTATGGTTGTCATTATTGATGCATATATATGGAAATGTTCATTGACCATCACCATTTCATATGAACAACAATGATTTATGGTGATGGACCTTTCATGGCCATCATTATTCATGCATATACCATCACCATTTCATGTTTTGGTGACGGTCAAAAAATGTTACCATAAGCTCATTGGTGATTGTCAAAAGAGCCTTTGTCACCAAAAACTAATTATCACCATTTCATATGAATCTCAGGGCATGATGGAATCGAACCACCAACCTCCTACTTATGAAGTAGGTTCTCTTCCATTGAGCTAGCACCCTTTGAAGAATAAGACTTTAAAAAATTAGACCTTGAAACTTTGTAAATTGTAAATTCTACAACTTTCAATAAATTATAAAACTATAAATTTTACAACTTTCAGTAAATGATAATACTTTGTAAAGTCTTGGAAAATCTTTTACTGAGCAAGAAAAATGGCATCAAATTTATAATTCCCTACCTAATGGTTATGGAAGTTATGAAAAGTGGGTGGAAGTAAAAATAGTTACGTATAATATACTCAATATATTCAGTCAAATATTCAATTATAAGTGAAAATTTGAAGAAATTTATAGCCTATATATGACCTATAATTATCAAACCTAAAATGTACAATTACACCAAAGATTGGTTTCTCACCTTGTGAATCATGTAAATCTATTGTGACAGCATAAAAATATTCCTCTAAAAGATTTATTTTCATACCAAAAAGTAAAAAATAATGAGTATGTATGACGAAATTATGAATACTGAGCTACATAATTGAATATTACCAGCTATGGGTCCAGAAAACTAATTGGGAATGCTTCTTGTTATTAATTAATTCAAGATGTCAAAATGCAATGATCAATAACAACGATCCTGAAATCTAACCACTAAACAGATGTTAAAGTTGTACGAAAAAAGTTTGGCTACTATCTGTTGCATCAACAAAATATCCAAGGGGCATCCAAACACTTCCAAATCCACGCCAAGTACGAGTATCCAAGGATGCAATTGCATGGATACAAGGAAAGACCTCTCTACCTCTCATTGATAACTATGTCCTCCCACAAGTACGTCAACTAGCAAAGCGGTGTGAAGACAATAATCTCACAGAAAAAATAACTACACTATACAAAAATACACTCCATCCCACCTCTACCTTTATTATGCTGATAGGCATGCCCTTTTGAAATTTTTCATCGTCGACTTTCATCTACCCTTTCATTGTCCACCGTTGATATGAGTGAATGGTTGTCAACCAGAATGGTGGTTTGAGCAACAACTGTGAGTCAAACGTCCACACAAGTGCAAGATAGTTGTAATCTTGAACACATTTCCTCCCCGCCACCATCCACGCTTGAAATTGAATTTTTCTGCCTACAATACCCAAAAAATATCTTCACAAATATTCAATGTGACATCACATCAGAGGTGGAAGAGGTGGTTTATTCTTTTACACGACAATGAGCTCTTCCCTGCTCCTATCTATGACGACATGTATAGATTCTCAGCAACACTACCGAAGAAAGACTAGGGAAAGGCGACGATCAAAAGCTTAGGGGAAATGAAGGCATCGAAGGTGAGTTGGGTAGTGTTGGTGAAGGGAATGTGAAGACTTGGAATCTAAAATTTCATTTCACCTACAAGGGATGCAAGAAAATGTTTAAGAAATTTATCTGGAAAAACAATGGTACAAAGCGTCGTGCTCTGGGTACATATGTTAAATTTTCGTGGGGCAATTCTCAGCTAAATGGAGGTCCAAATAGCTTAATCTTGGTCTCCCCAGGTTTCAATTTCCTGTTTTAGAATATAGAGAATGAATAATCTGTCCAAACAGCTTAATCTTGGCAGATTCTTAGATAGGTAGAAAATCAAAGGAGCCCAGTTACTTAATCTAGGCCCTTGGAAGAAATAAGTGTAGATGTAGATAGGAAAACATGAAAAGAAAAAGTTGAAAAGCTAGGTCTGCAAGTCTAAGTGCACCCAAAACCAAAAAGAAGAAAAAATGTTAGGTAAGTAGGCTAGGTAGGTAGTTTTGTGGTTGCAGAATCATTGATTGTGATCAATTTTGTGTTTTCAAGTGTTATATTTATCCAGATCACAGTTAGCAGGCAGTTCCCATCTGAAGGACTTCAAGCGAGGTATGACTAACTTCCCCTTCTTCCTCTCCCCTAAATCATTTACTAACTTCCCCTAAAGAGGTCAAGATCTGCTTGATACCTCTCAGTTTTACCATTTTCCATGTCATTTTCCTTGGTAAAGATTTGCTTTACTCAAGGAGGCTCCATATTTTCTCTACAAAGTTCTATCACCCCCTTTAAAGCCTAAGATCTCTGAAACTTAGCGCTCTTCTTGCCATTTTCATATTAACTACTGACACTATTATGTAACTCCCTATCTATTTCCCTTCCCCCTATTAAACTATGGTAATAATTCCCCTATGTAAATATCCCCTTCCTCTGGTTGAAACATAACCATAAGTACCTCCTTGGGAATTACTAAGTCACCTGGACTTTAGTAACAACCCTCATCTCTGCATAGCTTTTCCTCCAAGGTGTTTGGATCCCTTCCAAAACACAAAAACCCCTCCCAAAAGCAGTAAACACCCCCCGCGCATTGTATTTTTTGGAATTTATTAATGTTTGATTAATAAATAACCAAGCACCGAAACCCATTAGCCCTTAACCTATAGTTTAAAACCCACCCGTGCCGTGAAAAGTTAAACTTTTAACGCGCGCACTATTCTGCTAAATCCCGCGCACCTTCTCCTCCCGTCCTCCATGGGATTGCCTCCCCCAGATCCGACGGCTATTGTGCATATCGGGTGCCCTCTTGTATGGGTACGTTAGCACCCAATGTCCGACGATTTTACTGACGTACACCGGGACAACTGGTGGCATCCCGTTGCATCGAGCCGCCCCTGAAAAAAACCGCTTCCGTATCAAAATCGGTCCGATGACTACCAAAACCGCCCTCCCCTCGCATGACAGGAGCGCCGTGTCACCCCGCCACGTCGCCTCCACCTCACCCCTTCCTGCCTGTGCCTGGCTCACGTCACCCTGCCACCGTGTCCCGCCACGTCATCACCCCACCATACTGCCACGTCACCCTATTGACGTCAGCATGCTGACGTCACATCCGTACCAGAGGACCCCACTGCTGACGTCATTCGCCGTACCGCTGACGTCAGCAGCAAAAAAAACGGAAAAACGTGCAAGTGCAAAAATCAAGCTTCGGAGCTCCGGAATGAAAAACAGAGGCAGGTTTCGATGCGCGATTAGCGCGAAGCAATCTTTAGGGAATATTTTGATTCCTCGGCCCTTTTGCACTGAAAATGGCAGAAAAAAGCCCGATTTTGCTAATTTAAATGCATCAGAAAACAGAGAGAGACCCAGTTCCGAGGTTAAAGAGTATCAGAGCAGATATGAAGAGAAAAACCATGTCAAAGAGTATCAGTGTAGTGGAAAAGTGTATCAGAGGAGATTTTCTCAGGGCTCGAGGCAAATCAAGCATTAAAATAAAGCCTTGAAAGTCAAGAAGCAGTTAAATAGCCATTCAAAGCTCACCAGCACAAATGACTACACATTAAAGCTCGCAGGAGATCAGTGGACCAGAACTCAATGGACAGTTATTACAGAAACACTGCACCAAGCCACAGAGGACACCACATTAACTCGTTTTTTGATCCTACTGCCACTGGCGCAGCCCAAAGCAGATTTACTTACATTTAATTATAGCATAAGTTAGGTTTAGAAAGCTTTCTTCCTGCAGACCTGTTTAGGTCGGTTGTAATAAATAACTTTAGATATTTTGCTTATATATACCAGCCTGAAAAATGGAGTAGGGGTTGGTCGGTTGTTTGATCTCTGTTGGTTTGATATTTTGCTTGAGCAGAGACTCGCACTGTACATGTGATATTTTCTATAATCAAAGACTGTTGAAATGCATGGATTCTGAAACTGTCTGCTGTGTTTAATTGGCCGAGGAGTGACTATGGAATTCCTGTGCTTCTACATGGTTCAATAAGTGTTTCCTTAACTTTATTTAGTTTTTCATGTTCGTTTTATCATCAATCCACCATCTAAAATTGCAGAAAAGAAGAATAGTTTAGGATTTGCTTGGCTGCACCCTAGGCTCAATTTCTGCAATTTCTTCATGTTTTCATCAGGAATAATTATGGACATGCATACTTAAATGATCATGTTTACACTATGTCTTTCACATATGAATGTTAGTTTAGGAATTCTTAACTGCTCCTAGATAACCATTCATTCACTTCTCTGCCATGTTAGTTAATGAAAGATTCTTAATTGCCTTTCATCTCTGACTTTCATCCCATCTTTTCAGTAAATTGGTATTGTTTCATGTGTAGCTATCCCGCTCCATAATCCTTTTGTGACTCCATGCCCAATGGTTTGAACTTATCACCCTATCGCTTGCCTGTCTGCTCCAATGCAATCTCCTCCCATCCAAACTCCATCCAAACAAAAAATCAAAACCCCTGAACCCAATAGCTAGCCTAAAATAAGCACCAACAAAGCTAAATCATTAAGAGAGAGCCCTCTTTGATTGCAGGTGGGCTAGAACCTGCAATCCAAAGATTGGTTTATGGTTACCTCGGCCGTATCCCTTCAGGAGCTTAGGGACAACCTGAGTGATAACATAATGGCGACTCCACTGGGGACCTCCTCAGATAATCTCACAAAACCAGTCTGAAGCTCCACAGAGGAAGAAACCGACCTTTAAAAGTTTGGTCGACCTATGTTCTTAGAAAAATTCCTAGAAAAATTTCCAAAAAACAAGGTAGAAGCTAGCTTCCAAGAAGTATTCGCGTTACAGAAGATTAAATCCAGATCCAAATCCCCCAGCTATTTTTGAAAACCCCAATATAATCCCCAAGATCATTAGAAAACAAGAGCAGCAAGAAGATTTTGCTGATACTATTCCCGAGACAGTTCAGCCTAGTAGTTTTTCAACCCCTGTTAAAGTTTTGTTCCGTTCAAGCCCTTCTTCCCTGTGTTCATCATATACTTCCCTAACCGCTGTTTCCACACCGCTATCTACTGCAAATACTACCACTACTACTCCTATTATCCCAGTCACTCCAGTCGTTCCACTTATCTCTGTTGTTCCCCTTATCCCTGTCAATATGGCTAATAAATATGCGCCCCTACAGCTGCCTGCTAATCCCGGGGCTATGCCTCAAGATTATCATACAAAAGTTACCTATTTTGATGGCACAAATTCCTGCACAGCCCTACAGCATACATAGAAAATGCAGGATTACTTTGAGAGTTATGAAATTGATGATGACAGTGTAAGAATGAAGATTTTTGTCCAAAGTTTGACCGGTGATGTCAGGACCTGGTTTAGAGCGCTCACAGCCAATTCCATATTAAACCCAGAAGCCTTATACCAAACATTTATCAATATATGGGAGAAAAAGAAATACCCCTTGCACATATTGTCTGAGTATGATGCCATCAAAAGAGGCCCTCAGGAAATAGTTTTGGACTACTGTGCGAGGTTTAATAATGTCTACAATGCAATACCACAAAATTTAAGACCGCCACCTGATCTTGCTTTGTACAAATTCCCTGATGGTTTTGATGCTGAAATGGCATATTAGTTAAGGGAAAGAGCCCCTCAAAGCCTTGCAGAGATGCAAGATGTTGCTGTTAGTGTGGAGGCAAACCTAATTGCCAAAAGAAACAGAGCCAAAACTGAAAGAAGAACCACCTTCAAGGAAGATACCTCAGCCTTAGACCAAAAACTGGATGCTATCATCAACAGCATGCATAGGCTGGGAGGCAGAGTAGAGAGTGTTGAGAGAAAATCATCATGGGAAGGACAACAGTCTAACACCATAAGAAATCCAAACTTCAGGAAAAATCAGACCACAAACGTTGGAAGGGCTAGTCCCGACCATGATATTAGACCCCCTTTCCAAGAAAACTATGCGGAAGCATCCACATCCAGTGACCCACTTATGAGACTCACATGAACCTGATAGATTCGAAAAATGAATAGAAAATCTTTCTCACTAAAGAAGACCGAGACTACCCAGATGTAAAACAATTTCAGACCAAGTCGGGGGAGTCTTTTGATTTTAAAGAAGGTTATGATTCTGTCGTGTATGAGGTGCATAAACAATATAAGTTGAGAACAAAGACCATTGATGTCCCTGCACCTAGCAGAACAACGGATAGAAAACAGAACAAAAAAATTAAAGACAATGTTATCATAATAGAACTAGCTGATAGTGTTGTCCCAAACCTGCATCAGGTAACTACAGAGGATATAACAGACATGTAGCCTCCTATTGATCACCCTCTACCTTCCTCACCCTCAAAAGAAAATCTGAACGGCACTCCAAAACATCTTCCCAAAACAGAACTACCACAAACTGTCATTCATCATAATGTTGACATTCAAAAAGAAAACACAGAAAATACGCTTGACAAGGAAAAATCTGCCACTGCTAATGCAAGGGTTCCGTTAGAGAAGCCTTTTAACTTAGAAGCAAAAATTGGAAAACTCAAGATATCCATTCCCCTCTCAGAACTTTCCAAACATGATGTATATAGGCAACAAATACAAAGGTCACTTCAACTACCAGAGGTTAGGGATGATGTAAATGTTTTAGATGATACCCTTGAGTTGTTGTTTGGTCCAGAAGTTAACGGAAAATCAACATATGGACCTGTCCCACCCTTTTATGTTAGTTTGCACATACATGACAAAATCTTGCATAATTCTATGTTTGACTCAGGTGCCTCACATAACCTTATGCCCAAAGCTGTAATGGAAAAGCTAAACCTGGATGTCACAAGACCCTACAAAGATTTATATTCCTTTGACTCAAGTGAAGTCAACTGTTTAGGCTTAATCAAAGACCTTTGTGTGTCTCTAGTCCAATTTCCCAGCAAGACAATCCTAATGGACGTATTTGTTGCTGACATTCCCACAAAATATGGCATGCTCCTATCAAGATCATGGGGAGAAAAACTTCAAGGATCCCTTCAACTTGACCTCTCTTATGCCACTATGTCTGTCTTTGGGCAACCAAAGAGACTGTACAGGGAAACACTGATGAAGTATGTGGTAAGTAGTGAGGAAAAGCCCCAAAATTTTCCGATTTACTCAATCCATTCTGACATGGATTCTTTTATTTTATTCAATGATGACACCAACCCTCCAACTGATGAGAACCGTCTAACTTTAGAGCAACAAACATGCATCAATGAGGAATCAGTTACCAATGCCCATGAAATTGTTACAAAAGTCAAGGCAACTAGCAAACAAGAAGAACCTCCCGAAATGAAAATTGTAAGTCTGCCCAATCCTCAAATAACTGAAACTCTTAATACAAGCCAAAGACAAGAAATCACATGGTGTTTAGAGTTTGATGGTTCTGTCAATAAGTTAGGAGCAGGGGTAGGGGTATGGATTCATAATACACATGATAATCACGCAGAGGGCCATGCTTACAGACTAAATTTCAGATGTACAAACAACATGGCAGAGTATGAGGCTCTCCTATTAGGCCTTAAATTGCTCAAAGCCCTAGGAGCTACAAAAGTGTCCATTCTAGGTGACTCCGATTTAACTATACAACAAATGAAAGTAAAATTTGTTACCAATGATAATAGAATGAGAGCTTATAGGACTGCTGCCACAGAAATACTCAATTCTTTCAATGAATCCAAGCTTGCCAAAATTTCAAGAGACCATAATATTCATGCTCACAGTCTAGCAACTTTTGCTAGCACATGCAAGCTTCCCTTTGAGCCAAATCACCATTTCACTGCTGAGATAAAGCATAGACCCTCGGTCCCTGACAATGTTAAAGATTGGCAAGTATTTCAAAATGATGCCCAGATTAACAATTTCCTCACTCTTGAGGGTGAATTTTCAAATACAAACATTGACATCGATGCCATGAATGATTCCCAAGAACTAACAGAAGAAAATCAGCAGGTTGTAACAGTTGCAACAGCTAAACAAATCCTTAACCCAACTATTTTTGACAATGCAAACATAGAGCAACTAAAACAAATATGTTTAGAGGAAACGGCCAAAGTTGAGGATGAGTTCATTGACCTAAAAAGTAATTTTCTGCCTGCTGGCCTGACTCCATTAGAACACATATTTGATGACAATGATGTGCCCAAAAAGCCAAAAATGGAGCCTTTAAACACTGCTATAGAAGAACACAACATAGGGATGGCAGAACAACCCAAAATGATTAAGTTGTCCAAAAATTTGCCCCCTGATCAAAAACCAAAATATGTGGATTTGTTCAAAGAGTTCCAAGATGTATTTTCTTGGAGTTATGAGGACTTGAAGTCCTATGACACCTTAGTAATTCAACACACCATTCCCTTGAAACCAAATAAAAAACCATTCAAACGGAAACTGAGAAGAATCAACCCCATGCTTCTTCCCCTCATTGAAAAGGAAATAAAGAGAATGTTCGAAGCAGGTATCATTGCACCCATCAGATTCTTTGAATGGGTATCTAATTTAGTTCCCACAAGAAAAAAATGAGGAGAGATCACACTGTGTGTAGACTTGAGAAATTTAAACCAGGTCTCTCTAAAAGACCACTACCCTTTGCCTAAAATGGACCATATCCTACAAAGAGTAGTGGGATCATCTAGAATTTCTTTACTAGATGGATTTTCAGGTTTTAATCAGATACTTGTTCACCCGGATGACCAGGATAAGACAGCCTTTACCACACTGTGGGGAACATTTAAGTATGTTAAAATGCCTTTTGGGCTGAAGAACGCTGGTGCTACCTTTCAAAGGGCAATGGATATTGCATTTACCAATGAGATACATAATTTCCTTGTTGTATACCTGGATGATCTAACCCCTTTCTCCAAATCTAACCAAGAGCACCTTAAACACCTAAGGCAAATTTTCATAACATGCAGGAAATATGGCATTTCCTTGAATCCTAAGAAGTCCCTGTTTGCCCTTGAGGAAGGCAAGATTCTAGGCCATATCATATCAAAAGATGGGATTAGAATTGATCCTGAAAGAATTCAAGCTATCCTCCAAATCCCATATCCAAGAAACATAAAAGAGCTGCAAGCATTCGTTGGAAAGATCAATTTCCTAAGGAGATTTATCTCGAACGTAGCCGAGCTAATAAGGCTACTAAGAAACATGTTAAAAAAGGATGCCAAGGTAAAATGGTCTCTGGAAACCAAGCAAGCTTTTGAAAGTATCAAAACTGCCTTGACTCAAACGCCTGCCCTCACTAGTCCGCAATTCAACAAAGATTTTATTATATTTTCTTTTGCATCTGAGCACACCATAGTCGTTGTCCTTTTGCAGAAAGATGATCAAGGTAATGAAAAGCCAATTGCTTTCTTCAGTCGAGCTTTAAGAGATGCACCCTCGAAATATCAGATCATGGAAAAGCAGGCGTATGCCCTGGTCAAGGCCATCAAAGACTTCAGAATTTACATCTTATACTCCCATGTGATCACCTATGTCCCAAATTCTGTTGTAAAAGACATATTAACTCAAGAGGGAATAGAAGGCAAAAGAGGCAAGTGGATTGCCAACATTCTTGAATATGACATTGAGATAAAACCTACCAAGCTGATAAAAGGGCAAGGTTTAGCCAAACTAATGTCCGAAACAAATTTCCAAGCCTTAGACATTAATCAATTGGACAATGAACAGGAGCTGGCGACTCCACAGATCAGTGAAACCTTTTTGCAATCCCCATGGTATGTTGATATTTGTTTTGTATTGTTAAACCTGTGTGCTCCCCCAGGATTGTCCAGGACCAAGAAAAGATTTTTAAGGATGAAATCATCAATGTTTTGTGTCATAGATGGTGCTTTGTTTTGGAAAAATCATGAAGGTATCTTGCTTAACTGTTTGAATATGAATGAAACTAACAGCACCATGAAAGAATTCCATGCACGGGACTGTGGAGGACACTTATATTGGAAGTCAACTGCTGACAATATTTTAAGGGCTGCTTATTATTGGCCCTATCTATTTTCAGATGTCAAGAAATTTTCTCTTTCATGTCACAAATGCCAAATCTTTGAAGGGAAAAGAAAATTACTTTCTTTTCCCCTTAAGCCCATTTCAACCGAGAAGCCTTTTCAATAATGGGGTCTTGACTTCGTTGGAGAAATTCATCCCTCTTCCTCAGGCCAGCACAAGTGGATTTTAACAGCCACTGATTATTTCACTAAGTGGATTGAAGCTATCCCATGTAGACAAGCCAATGACTCCACCATTATCCAATTCCTTGAGAGCAACATCCTTTCTAGATTTGGCTGCCCTGAGAAAATTATCACTGACAACACTGTTGCCTTCAAATCCAAAAAAATCATCAACTTCTGCCATAAATTCCACATTCCCTTGGGCCACTCTACAGCTTACTATCCTCAAGGTAATGGCTTGGCCGAATCATCCAACAAAAGCCTCATCCGCATCATAAAGAAACTGTTAGAGGAAAACTAAAAGAATTAGCATAGGAAGCTCACAAATGCTCTGTGGGCTGACAGACTTTCAACCAAGAAATCCATTGGGATGAGCCCTTATGAGCTAGTATATGGCATGGAGGCCAGATTTTCCTTCATCTTTGGGCATTCCTACTATCAAACTGTTGCAGGAGATTCAGGCTGAACCAAATGACATGCAGAGAAGAGTTAATCAGACCATTCACCTTCAACAAACCAGAGAGCAAGTGTATGACAGAGCTCAGATGTTGCAAGAGAAACTCAAAAATATGTTTGATAAGAAAGCTAAAGCAGAGGATTTCCGGGTTGGCAGCAAAGTTCTGAGGTGGGACTCACGAAGAGAGGACAAGGGCAAACATGCAAAGTTTGATTTTTTATGGAAAGGACCATATATTATTAGCGCAGTGCAAGGCAATAACACATATTTCCTCAAAACTCTAGATGGCAGCACAGCTGAAGAAGGCCCTGTGAATGGCCGAATGTTAAAACACTACCATGATCCCTTTTGATTGAGAAGAATGGGCGGTGTTATTTTTTGTACATAAATACTTGTATATATCAGCACTTTGTTTTATTTTTGCGACATTCTAGATGCCAAAGCACGTAGAAGAAAGCAGGCGATGCTTCACAGTTCACTAGCAAATCAGTTGAGGGAAAGTGTTGTTTTCAGTACAAAATTTCAAATCAATCCAAACAGTCAGCACTAAGAAGTTTTCAATGCACAGCAACAACAGAAGATCAAGGCAATCTGACCTACTGTTCTTGGATTTCCACAAAGAGAAGCCATCCCCAAGTGGAGCCACTGATAGCCTCCTGCTGCAGCAGGTTACTCATATTTCATGATTGACATTTTTACAGGCCAAATATGTCATACTTTCCATGTTGCAATGCTCCATATTTGCTAACAGTCACCAGAGAAAGAGGTCATGAAAGAATGCTAGTCAAATTTCAACTTCTGCATTCCAATTTTGAAGAAATATTCCATTTTTGTAGAATTTTCAGCTAAAGGGAGGTCCAAACAGCTTAATCTTGGTCTCCCTAGGTTTCAATTTCCTGTTTTAGGATATAGAGAATGAATATTTGTCCAAACAGTTTAATCTTGGCAGATTTTTAGATAGGTAGAGAATCAAAGGAGCCCAACTGCTTAATCTGGGCGCTTGGAAGAAATAAGGGTAGATGTAGATAGGAAGACATAAAAAGAAAAGTTGAAAAGCTGGGTCTGCAAGTCTAAGTGCACCCAAACCAAAAAGAAGAAAAAATGTTAGGTAAGTAGGCTGGGTAGGTAGTTTTGTGGTTGCAGAATCATTGATTGTGGTTAGCTTTGTGTTTTCAAGTGTTATGTTCATCCAGATCACAGTTAGCAGGCAATTCCCATTCTGAAGTACTTCAAGCGAGGCATGACTAACTTCCCCTTCTCCCTTTTCCCTAAATCATTTACTAACTTCCCCTAAAGAGGTCAAGATCTGCTTGATATCTCTTAGTTCATCATTTTCCATATCATTTGCCTTGTTAAAGATCTGCTTTACTCAAGGACGGTCCACACGCTCTCTACAAAGTTCTATTTTCCCCTCAAAAGCCTAAGATCTCTGAAACTTAGCACTCTTCTTGTCATTTTCATATTAACTACTGACATTATTATGTAACTCCCTATCTATTTCCCATCCCCCTACTAAAACTACATTAATATTTCCCCTATGTAAATATCCCCTTCCTCTGGTTGAAACATAACCATAAACATCTCCTTGGGAATTACTAAGTCACCTGGACCTTAGTAAGAACCCTCATCTCTGCATAATGTTCCCCCCAAGGTGTTTGGACTCCTTCCAAAACACAAAAAACCCCCTCCTAATGCATTAAACCCGCCCTGCACATTGTATTTTTTTGGATTTATTAATATCTGATTAATAAATAACCAAGCGTCGAAACATTAAACCCCTAACCTAAAGTCTAAAACCCACCCGCGCCGTGAAAAATTTAACATTTAACGCGCACGCATCTTAACTAAACCCCGCGCATCTCCTCCTCCCGACCACCGTCAGATCAGCCCTCCTAGATCCGACGGCCATTATGCATATCGGGCGCCCTCTTGTGTAGGCACGTTAGCACCCGATGTCCAACGGTTTTACCGTCGTACACCGGGATAGCTGGTGGCATCTGATTACATTGGGCCACCCTTGACATAAACCGCCTCCATATCAAAAGTGGTCTGATGCATGACCAAAACCGCCCTCCCCTCACGTGACAGGAGCACCGCGTCACCCGACCATGTCGCCTCCACCTCACCCCTTCCTGCCTGCGCCTGGCCCACGTCACCCTGCAACCGTGTCCCGCCACATCATCATCTTGCCGTACTGCCACGTCACCCTGCTGACGTCATCATACTGACGTCATCACCGTACCAAAGGACCCCACTGCTGACGTCACTTGCCGTATCGCTGACGTTAGTAGCCAAAAACGGAAAAAATGCGCAAGCGCAAAAGTCAAGCTTCGGAGCCCCGAATCGAAATTTTGAGGTAGTTTTCAATGTGCGATTAGCGCATCGCTACGGGAAATAGGCCATATTGGAGAATCTTTAGGGAATCTTTTGATTCCTTAGCCTTTTTGCACCGAAAAAGGCAGAAAAAGCTTGATTTTGTAGTTTTGAACGCATCTGAAGACAGAGAGAGACCCAGTTCAGATGTCAAAGAGTATCAGAACAGATATGAAGCCAAAATGCATGTCAAAGAGTATCAGTGTAGCGTTAAAGTGTATCAGCGGAGATCTTCTTAAGGCTCGAGGCGAATGAAGCATTAAAGGAAAACCTTGAAAGTCAAGAAGCAGTTAAGGAGCCATTCAAAGCTCACCAGCATAAATGACTGCACATTAAAACTCACATCAGATCAGTGGACCAGAACTCAATGCGCAATTATTACAAGACCGCTGCACCAAGTCACAGAGGACAACCATAAACTCACTTTTTATCCAGCTGCCTCTGGCGCAGCCCAAAAAGACTTACTTGCATTAAATTCCAGCATAAGTTAGGTTTTAGAAACCTTTTTCTAGCAGACCTATTTAGGTCAGTTGTAATAAATACTTTAGGATATTTTGCCTATAAAGATGACCCTGAAACATGCAAGAAAGGTTGTTGGTTGGTTGCTATTTGTTAGCTGATATTTTACTTGAGCACAGACTCGCACTGTAAAGTTGATAACTTCTATAATCAAAACTGCTGAAAGGCATGGATTCTGAAAACTGTCTGTTGTGTCTAATTGGCCAAAGAGTGGCTGTGGAATTCCTGTGTTTCTACATGACTCAATAAGTGTTCCCTATCTCTGTTTTAGTCTTTTCTTCATGTTTGCTTTACCATCTGTGTTACACCATCTGAATTTGCTAAAAAGAAGAATAGTTTAGGATTTGCTTGGCAGCACCCTATGCTCAATTTTTGTGATTTCTATATGTTTTCATCAGGAATAGTTATGAATATGCATACTTAAATGATCATGTTTACACTATTTCTTTCACGTATGAATGTTAATTTAGGAATTCTTAACTGCTCCTAGAACATCATTCATTCACCTTTCTTTTCTGTTAGTAGATGAAAGATTCTTAATTGCCTTTTGTCTCTGACTTTCATCCCATCTTTTCAGAAATTGATATTGTTTCATGTGTAGCTATCCTGCTCTATGATCCTCTTGTGACCAAGAAAACGCAACAGCAAACCTCAATCCATGACTCCATGCCCAATGGTTCGAAGCTTATCACACTATACCGTGCCTCTCTGCTTGGAATTATCTTCCTTACATCTATCCTCCACCCAAACACCAACAAAACCCACTGAACCCAATAGCTAGCCTAAAATCATCATCAACAAAGCTAAATCATTAAGAGAGAGCCCTCTCTGATTACAGGTGGACTAGAACCTGCAATCCAAAGATTGGTTTGTGGTTGCCTCGGCCATATCCCTTCAGGAGCTTAGGGACAACCTGAGTGATAACAGTTCTAAAGGAAAAGACAAGACAAGGTTAACTGTTGTCCCTTTGACAGGGAACCGTATCCAAACAAGGCAATATAAATTGGAACATATAAGCCAGGAAAAGGAAGAGGAGGTACCAAATCGGTGTAAAAAAACAAGAAGATAACCAAGAATTAACAGTATGGCGAATCCCTTAGGATCCCTTGATCCTGAGGGATCGCTACCTTAAGGGTTTGCTGTATCATTGATATCTCTTCTCAACTGCTATAAGAGGAGGTAGCATTGCTAGCCCAAGGGATGGCTCTATTGAGGTTTTCATGGAATTTACTGTTGTAATTAAAACTTTGATCATCGACTCTCTCAGAGCGATTATTGTAACTCTATTTTGATGCGTGATATATAAAACTTTGGTTGCTATTCTATCTTTAATTCTGGAGTAATCTTAAGCAGTGTGTCCCTGGAGGCTAAGGGCTCGGCCCTTGTGGAACACTTGCTCTTGTACCATTATTTTCGATTCGTGTGTGGTTTGATTTCTTTTACCCACTCTTTTCAATAGTCTTATGTTCCATACTATTTTACATATTGGTTTTGTTTTATTTCATTTCTACTTGAATCAGTAATGTTATTCTTTGTAACAGGAAGGTTATGCTATTCATCCTAACTGTATATCGCATTTCTATTCCTTTAACAATTTATATTATCACATAACATTGTTGTTCCTTACAGATTACCATTGTTATTCAAATTACAAAGTAACAGTGTTATATATTCATAAATTAGTATTACTGTATTTATTTATGGTTTACTCTTAAACGTGATTGTTGTTCATTTGGGATTGTTGTTCCATCGTGATCACAATTGCTGTTTCTTTATAACTGTGATTTGTGCTTATTATATTGGAATTCAAACTGCTGTTCCTTTTAATATAGGAGTGTGTGTGTAATATTCGATTGGGTTTTGTTGTGTATTTACATTTGATTGAAGTTGCTGTTCCATATTTCATTTCCATCGGTTTATCATCCAATTATTGTTTTCTGTTCAGCTCATTTCTAAAGTAAATATTGTTACTCAATTACTGTAGGATACAGTTATTGCTTCATTCATTCCTATAGGTTAAGGTTTTGTTGTTCAATAGATTAGTGTTGTTCCATTTCTTGTCAGTTGAATTATCATTGCTTCAGTGTGCAGAACGATCTGAAACTGTAGTGAACATTGACATACACTATCTAGTTCCCAGATTGATGATCTTTTCCTTGAGTGCTTTTTAATTGCATCAGTTTACAAAGGGAGGAGTTACTATTACTGTACCCTTGACTGATAAATTGTTGTAGCTTTTTGAGTACATGATTTGATTTTTAAGTTTCATTTTGAAAGTAGATTTTATTCCAAGCATCCATTTACTCTTGTATTTCAAGCACTATACTACTAGCATTACTCTGACAAATGACCGCCTTAGACTGAGTACACTCTTTGAAATAACAAATTGTTCCTGGATTGACAATTAATGTAGGGTAAATAGAGGTGAAAAAGACCCCTTTTACTGCTCAGCATTTTGGCACTGTTGCCATGGAAGAGTGTAGCCATTTGTTTCCTTTTTAGAGTAGTGTAAATACCTACCAGGAAAGAATTGGGTTTTGAAAACGGAAGGTAAGAACCTACGCATGAAGTATGTAACAGCGTTTCTCCTTTGCTCGTTTCCCTGCAGATTTGTTATTGTTTTGGGTAGAAATCAGTATTTGATTTGTGTGCATGACTAAGTAGAAAAAGCTTGAAAAGAATCCCAAATCACTACCCAAGCTTGATAAAGCTAAGGGGCCGGTGACCCTTGGCCGATCGACCTTTATAGACAAAATCCTTAAAAAAGTAGAATCTTAGCCTTTAGTAGGACTTGGAAAAGTTGCTTTTAGACAACCTACTAGTTCCCTTTAGGGCACAAGATCACCATCTGTAACCTTTGCTGAGGTGCATATCCAAACTCAGGAGTAAGATTTTCAAGAAATTGAAAATTCTAGCTCAAAATCATTGCAAGAAGGGAACCTTAGCAACTTCTGTGAAGGAAGAGGAGAAACATGGGAAACTAAAGAACCAAGATCTCTTGGAATAATTCAGCCATTAAGCAGCCTAGATAAGGGGAGTGTTGCAAAAATCATTCATAACGAAATTGAAGAACCTCAAGAATCAAAATCCCCCCAGACATTAGGAGCTCTCATCATCCTAGACAAAGGAAGTGTTGTTAAGTCCATTCTTGTTAAAGCCATCCCCCCTCTGTCTAGCCAACCTAGGAATACCCTCCTCGAAATCCCAGAAGGTTATTGGCATATATTTGACCAAATGGCCTAGAACCAGCCAAACACCCAAACTTCCACACTGCAATATCCCATTGTAGATACTGCAGCCAATGCACCAATGAAGGCAATTCCTCTCCAGCATATCCCTACATTTCATGGTCTAACATCAGAAGATCCAGACGCATTTTTTTTTTAATTCAATGTTCTATGTAGAGGATATGACTATACCACCGATCCCCAGAAGCTGAAACTATTTCCTTCTACATTAAAAGGAGCTGCTTTGCGATGGTTTATGGGGTTGGGTGGAGGTGTTATAAATAATTGGGAACAGATGAAATATGCTTTCCTGAAGAAATATCAAGATTATTGTAGATCTAGAGAGTTAAAAGATGAAATATTTCAGATGGTAGCTAGACCTAATGAAACACTAGAAGAATATGTTGAACGTTTTCAGTATAATCTTCAAATATCTCCTTATGCATCATTACCCTTACCTGATAATGTATTAAAAACAACATTAATTAAAGGCATGAAGGAACAATGGATTGAAAAATTGAATATTATGGGAAAAGGAGACATTTATCAAGAAAGTTTTCTTAACATCATTGATTTATGTATCAGGAGTTCGCAAGGAAGCACAAGGCTAAAACCAGCAGAACATGATAGGTTTACAAGGGACAACAAGGTTTCTGGAGAAGGAGTAACTTGTGCAAAAATTGGAAATTTATTAGAAAATTTCAAAGTTGATATATTGGGAACTCTCATAACGTAGCTCAATATTATGCAAGCTAAGTAGAAACAAGCAGAGGCAGAGCAAAATCTGGCAATTTTCTATCATAGATGCAGAAAGAAACACAGCCACAAAGAGTGCCCATTAGATGCAGTTCAAGCTTGTGCCATTTGTATGAAAGACCACTCTATAGAAAGCTATCCCTCACTTCCTGGTTTGAAATCAGTGTACAAAGAAGCAGAAGAAGAACCAGAACCAGTGTACCTACTTAATCAGCGCCATCAATGGTAGCTACGACAATCAAGTATGTTCCCCGATCTAGCTTCTTCTTTTCAGCCTCCACAATATCATGCTCAGCAATATAATACAATGTGGCAAAATCAACCTCCTTTCTCAAACTGGCCACAACAACCATTTCCTTCATCATCACCATGGCCAAATCAAACAAGCCAATCTAATTGGCCAAATTTTCCCTATGCCCCACCATATTGGCAAAACAATGCATATCTAGCGCAATGGTCCCCTCCTACTTCACAAAGTCAAGCCTGGCAGACAAACTAGCAAAGACCGATGAATAAGCCAGTAGGAACCATTCTGCTCCCTCAACCTACACTGCCAGCGTTGCAACAAAATCCCCAATCTAATTTAAGACCACAACTCCCAGCCCAACCCAACCCTAATCCAAATAATAGACCGATTCAATTATTCAAATAATTGAAACACCAGAGGTAGAAACTGATCTAAGGGAATGCAATGATCTTCAATTAAGATCTAGGCACATTATAGAAACCGAGGGAGATAAAAAAGTTCAAATTGAAAATCAGTTACTTGTAGAACAACTGTTACATGACAAAGATGTGGCTACAAAACAAACTCATGATCAAATAACCACATCTTCTCCTCCATTCCTAGAACAATTAATTATACCTCGACCTTTAGAACATCCTAACTTTGACATTTTGGGAGAACTTAAAAACTTGTACATAAAAATCCTACTCCAAGCTATTCAAGACATCCCAACATGTGCAAAGACTATCAAAGAGCTGTATAAAAAAACCAAGGAGGAGAATAACAAATAACCCAATAGTCCAAGTAGTTGGCACCTTATCTGACCTATTATGAGGAAAAGAAACACTCGTCAAGTATGAAGACCCAAGAAATCCAATAGTAATAGTAAAAATTAATGGACAAACCTTTTCAGATGCCTTAGTCAATTTAGGGGCTACAATCAATATCTTAACAACTACCACTTGTCGAATGCTGGGCATTACATCATTAGAACCAACCTCCACTTTATTAGAATTAGTTGACCGATCAATGGTTAGGCCGTAGGGTACACTACATGATGTCATGGTATCCGTTGATTCCTGGGAATACCATTAATTTTAGGTAGAACTTGGCTTGCAACCACTGATGCTTACATTGGCTGTCGACAAGGCAGTATGACCATAACTAGAGGGCCTAATATAAAAAATCTAGCCTTATACCCCCCAGCCTAGCCAAGTGTCATGATAATAAAAACTAACAAACATTATAATACCTTACCAAAAATATTAGATCCCCCTTAACTATAGAAGATGCCCTTGATTTCAAAGATCGAACAGAAGATGATATTATTAACAATTTTATTAACTAGCCTAAATCTACACCTCATATACAATGTCACATGATAGAGGCAGCATTTGATAATGAATTGGAAGAAGATCCTCTCAAAGACCAGACGATACCTACTACCTCTGTTTCAAATAGTAAAATTGTAGCGATTGAGCCAGGCAAAACTTTAAACATTAATTGTAACCTGACTCCTGAGTAAGAATAGAAATTGATCCAGCTACTGAAAAAATATAAGGAAGCATTTGCATGGGATTATCAGAATATGAAGGGAATTGATCCCCAATTATGTGCACATCACATTTATATAGAAAAAGAGGCAAGACCTATTTGCCAACCCAATAGAAGACTTAACCCTCATCTAAAAGACGTTGTGAAAATTGAACTATAGAAACTCTTAGATGCAGACTTTATTTATCCAATCTCCGATAGCAAATGTGTCTCTCCACTTGTGGTGGTGTCGAAAAAGAATGGAAAGTGGAGGACTTGTGTAGATCACAGAGAATTAAATAAAGCAAGCCAAAAAGACCACTTTCCCCTTCCATTTATTGATCAGGTATTATATACATTAGCAAGAAAGAAATTCTTTTCTTTCTTGGACAGCTTCAGTGGATACAATCAAATTCAGATTGCCCCTGAAGACCAAAACAAAACTACTTTTACTTGTCCGTGGGGAATGTTTGCTTACATAGTCTTACCTTTTGGTCTATGCAATGCCCCCGCCACATTTCAAAGGGCTATCCTTAGTATCTTTTCAGATTTAATAAATGAAGGGCTCTAAGTATATATGGATGATTTCACACCATACGGAGATGATTTCGACCCATCACTAGATACACTGGAAAAGGTGCTCCAATGATCTATAACTACTAGAATCTGCCTAAGACATGAAAAATGCTATATGATGATGACTGAAGGCCTCATCCTAGGTCACTATATTTCAGCAGCTAGGATACAGGTAGATCCAGCCAAAATTCAAGTAATCTTGTTAATACCCACTCCCACCATGCAGACAGAGGTACGCAGTTTCCTTGGATTTTCTGGTTATTATAGAAGATTTATAGAGCATTTTTCTCACATTGTTGCACCTCTATACGCACTAACAAGGAATGTTGATTTTGTATGGACAGATAAATGTGACCGTGCTTTTGAGGATTTGAAAAATCTAGTGTCAATAGCACCAGTACTTAGAGGTCCAAATTGGGACCTGCCATTTCAAATTTCATCAGATGCCTCAGACACAGCTATTGGAGCAGTCCTTGGGTAGGAAGAAGACAAAAAAACATATACGATTTATTATATTAGCAAGAAATTGTCTCCTGCTGAGTTGAACTATACTGTTACTGAAAAAGAATTCTTAGTTGTAATACATGCTGTAAATAAATTTAGGCACTACATTACTAGATATCCTGTTGTTTTATACACATATCATTCTACCATAAAATATTTAGCGAATAAACCTATCACAAATGGTAGAGTAACAAGATGGTTGATTTTATTGCAGGAATTCGATATCACAATAAAAGACTGACCTGGAAAAGAAAACCCTGTGTTGACTTCCTCTCACGAATGCCAAAACCAGCGGACGCAGTAGCAGTTAAGGAATAGTTTCCAAATGAAAATTTGTTCGCTGTTACCATCAAAATGCCCTGGTATGCTGATGTTTCAAACTATCTAGCAGTAGGAAAATTACAAAAACATCTGACTCCCAATGAACGGAAGCAGACTGTGTAGCGTAGTACCCGATTTTCTTGTATTGGGGGCTACTTATTTCATACAGGGGCAGATATGCACATTAGGAGATGCATCTGTGAGGATGAAATTTTTGATATTTTGAAAGCTTGTCGCAACGGATCGTGTGTCAGACATTTTGCAGACCGAAGAACTGGCCACAAATTTCTACAAATAGGATATTATTGGCCCACAATATTCAAAGAGGCAAAGAAATTTGTTCAAGCCTGTGACAGTTGTCAAAGAACAGGATGCCTTGGATAGTCCGACGAGATGCCTCTAAACCCACAACTAATTATTGAACCATTTTGTTATCAGGAAAACTAGTGTCCATTCAAAGCTGCTAGTCCCACTAAGACGGGTAGCTATCTTAGAAACAAATAAACTAAAGTTACTTTTGTTTTCCTTTATGAGAGATAGATGAGAGAGAAGCAGAGAGTACCAACCTCAGTCTTTCGCTTGGCTCCTTGCTTTTTTCCTCCCTCCTTTGACAAAGCTTCGCCACTCCTTCCTTACTTGTCCCGCTTCAAAGAGCTCCTGTAGAGTCAAAGCAGCATAATACCGTCAAATCATAGAGATCTATAACCATAAACAATATAGGATCAGATGTATATTAACCATACAAATGCATATATCAATACAAGATTCAGAGATATACAAGAATATGGAGGAAAACTCAAATAGCTTTATTGATAGAAGTAGTAGAAGAGAGGATTACAACCCATTGGTTTGACCCAGCGCCATCGTCCCAGCATGAAAGCCCTCTTCACCTCATGAAAAGCTTAGATCACCCAACAATACAATGTTTCACAGAGAAACCAACAACACTTCCTTACAAAATACAAAATTCCGGCCTCTGGATCTCTAGGATGAGGGATCCATATATAGATGTTTGCAGGTGGGTGAGTCAGCTTCTGTATTTTGATTGGTGTCATCTCTCTAATAGTTCTTGGTTCCACTTGGATATTTCATGATCTCTTACTCATCCTTGGTCGAATTCAGAGAGGCAAGTGTCAAATGGGCAGTTTCTAGAAGATTCTCCGGGTTTCCACCTAGCCAACTGCCTCTGCCATTTGTCTGCTCTCACTGATCGCGCCCTACAGAAGGGCTTTTCAGTATGCATCACACTTTTTACATGTGGCAGGTGAGATGCATCACACCCTTAGCAGTGAGCAGTCTGTATGGTACTGTTTTGACTAGTTCTGAGTAATTTTTCAGGGAGAACTTCTCGGAGATGATGTAATCAGCTGCTGACCTTACTCCTTTAGGGTATGAAACAACACTTTTAGGGACTTAGAAGCCCTTGGTTTATGGACATATGTGATTGGGGTTGCAGTGCCCAAATATGTCTATAACAGTTACCCCCTAAAGCATGAGGTTGTAAATCTTCTGATGTCGGGCGAAATGCTTTATCATGAGGATTCGAGGTTTTTCGAATTGGAAGGTGACCTGTAATAAGATACAATACAATGCATTATCTTCATAATATTTTCATGATCTAGCTGAGGCGGGCATTCCCATGCTCAGCTTTATAAATTCATTTTCATGTACATAGGACAGACAACCGTCTGTGTGGCAGACTGATGATTCTAGTAGAGCCATCATCCCTTAGCTTGGATGATTATCTATGCAGCTATGATGTACAATTGATGTCTTTATTTTCTTGAATATATCACAGCCCGGATGGATGAAACTAGATCTGGGGTCTTCAAAACTCATTCAATCATCACCTGAAGTACAAGTCGATCCATGTGAAAAGATGTTCTGATGTCGAACATGAAAAGACATCGCCTGATTACCAGCCAATGATGTAAGTTGTTAACAGGCACGAGAGGAATCACCAATAATGATGATGACCCTCAAGGTACTGCAGTACAATTCATGTGGTGTGAATACATGAGTCGATGTCAAACACCACACAAAATCTTTCAGTCGAAGGCCATTGATGTAAACTTGTCGCCAGAGGTGAGAAACTTGCCATTGAGGCATGAAAGATTCAAAGTACTGAAAGGGTTGTTCCTAAGTCGACTTCTTGGATAATGAGCTGATGTCGACAAGAAGTGACCCATCGTAGGAGGGCCTTAATGAATCCCACATCTATGACATGAAACAGAGCAACTGATTTTGTGGAGGTGAAAACGATCTGATGATACAAGGTTTAGGGTGGGGGTCATGAAAGAATGAAGCGTGAAAGTATTGCAGCAAATGAGACATAAGCTGGGTTGGTGAATTCTCTGAGCAACTTCTCTTGAACATATTGGCGACAAAGAAATGGATTGGTAGCGTTAACACCAAAAATGGATGTTACGGAGGACCAATGGTGATATGACCGGTGAATGGAATAACCCAACTTGACTCAATCATGGTGATGGAGGGAAAGTGTCATGTTCAAGAGCAACCTGCTACCAATAAAGTTTCTTCAATTTTTCTTCCCAATTTTTCCCCAGTCATTGCTGACTGGCACCTCTTTATTTTTGTCAAGCTTGAGGAGGATAACATATGCTTGTTCTATAATTTTCCCTTCGGGCAAACCTGTTGCTATGTTTTAATGAGCCTAGCGATAGTGAAAATTTCTCTTTTCTGCATGGACAAGTTTTTTGCTATTGTTTTAATGAGTTTAACGACAACAATAACTTGGTTCTTTTTCAATTTTAGAGAATCTGAAAAGAGACAGAAAGGAAACTCTAATATTCCTTTTTTGTAATGTAATCCCTTAAGTCTGAAAAAGTGTAAAATAATATGAAAGGGATGACTTTTCGATAGTTTTAACGAGCCAAACAAGACAAGCACTCGATATTTTTGTGTAATGATCCCTCAGATCCAAAAAGATTAAAATCTAGAGGAGGGATGGCACTTCCAATCACTTTAATGAGTTGGGGAGGCCAATTGCTCGGCAATCTTTTCATATTTTATAAGTCAGATGAAAAGAGCTTAAAGGAGACTCATTTTTTGAGGAACGAGTGATTTTTTCGGATAGCAATTGGTTCCAGGTAAGGCTTGGAACTTTTCAATCACGACAGTGTAAAGAAGGTGGCTAATAGGATCACTCGTCGCAGTTGTTCCTCAAAAGGGGTAAACAATCAAATGGAGGCGTATGATCGTCTAAAAAAGAGTGGAGGTGATAGTAAGAACATGACCAAGGTTTAAAAGTTGATAATTATGCGATCGCAATGGTTATTCACCGAAGGTGGGCTCATTTTTTAATGAGCTTAAACATTGGTGGAACATATTCTCATTGCTTGGTTTATCTTTTAACGAGCTTGAACTTCGCATAGAACTGCTCGTGCCAGTCGTATAATAAGGATGTCTCATTAGTAGGTTCTTTTTTTAGGGAGCTTGCTCCATCCGCAACTTTTCTCCGGAGCCTTTTGTTATGCAAGCTAGGAACGACCAACCTACGAGTCTAAAGGGTTAAGAGCCTACAAACAAGAAAATAAATGGTCACTTTTCACTTGCATGCAAAAAGGTTTACATGCCCCCAGGTATAAAGTAGAGTTTCCAGGTCACCATATGGAAGTTCTTGCATTAGCAAGATTGCTCCATCTGCGTCGCAGACAAAACACTTCCTTGGCGATGTCCATCGAAATGGACAAAGGTGACTGTTTTTAGTTCCAATCACATAACCTTTAACGATGGAATCCTTTTCCAGTCTAATCCCATTTTCCTAAACATATGAGTGTGTCAGACTAGTCATATATCCTCCACGGAAACCTACCCTATAGCTAAGGTTTTCCTGCCGAAGCAGACCAGGGCACATGCCCCCTGGGTTTCAGTCACAATCACCAAATCACTCGCGCTCATCAAGTGGACGGACTGGAGATTGATGAGACATTCCTTGCACAAAAAGACTAGTTAGGGATGGAATTTGACTATTAGCTATGTGTGAACTGGGGAATGAAAGATGGTCTACGAGCTGGACCACTTTGCCTTCATATGGAAAACACATCACTCGAAAGATTGAGGAAACAATAGCTCCCATGCTATAAATGTAGTCACACCCAAGGAGTAGATTGTAATCTAAAGGTCCTTGGACTACCATCACGTTTAGATGAACAATTTTCCTTCTCAAAGTTATAGGAAAATTTGGAAGGATATCTAACGGTCGACTGGTTCCTTTGTTGAAGCTTGTTAGATTTCGAATCTCAGGGAGAAGCGATGGCGAACCAAGCGCTTTCCAAGTAGTTGAGGAAAGGATACTCACAGAAGCCCCTTCATCTATGATATTACTAACCATGATCATTCTGTAAGCTTGTACTATGATCCCGAATGGTACATTAGATGGTAGGCAGGGTCTGCCTAGCAGATTCCAATCGAAGGAAACAACTAGATTGCTTGGAGGTGGGACCGAATAAACACCCGGATAAATCTCTGACGAACTTCCTTCCTGCGGTAAAGGAATGGGTAGATTGCCCCCATGTTCATCGGAGTCTGTGTTTATGAAAATAATTTGAATGGTGTCGTTCTCATTCTCTTTGGTGATGGTATCATCTAAAGGTAGATCCTCTGAAGACAAGATTGGGTTGACTACTGTCTCGACCTGTTGACTTTGGTCCGATGTAGATTCAAAGGGTTTATCTTCAATGATAGGTGCTTCGATCGACAAAAAAGGTGTTTCAGTCGGATTTTCAACTAGCGATGGACACGGCAAGAGTTTCTTGTATACAGGAGGAAGTCGCTGCGATGAAGCAGGACAGTTGTCCAAGACTCTTTTAGCTTCGTCCAGGAAGGGACAACGGTGGAGGGCATGATCGCCTTCACACAATCTACAAGGAAATTTAGATCTCCCTTTCTATCCATTGACTTTGTTTTCACTAGTTGACAGTGTACTCTCAACATGATCATTAGAGGTTGACGACACGAGATTGTGCAAGCAGGGAGACCAGTCCCTTAAGATCCTTGGGATGCAAGGACAATCTCAATGATAGTGGTCCCCTTTGCAAATGACACATGGAGATCTAGGTTTGGATGGTGCAGTGTGTGGAGTTTGCTAGACGATGCTTCGTTTCCCCCTTTTTCCGTTGGCTTCTTCTTCTTCTTCTCCTTCCCTTTCTTCTTCTTCTCAGTTACTTGGTTTTAAATTTTACTAGCTTCACCAAGCGAAGAGGAAGAAGGAGAGGTAGAAATAAACGAAGTAGAAGGTTGGGAGGTAACTCTAGTATCATCTGATTGCTGATTTGATTACTCAAGAATCACGGTGTTTTGAATGACAGAGGTTGAGAAAATCCATACCAGCAGGCCAATTGTCAATCCTGGAAGGGACAATGTCGCCATATGAGGTGCACCAACATCTCCCCAAGAGGAGAAGGGACTAGGATTTCCCCCAAGGGGAAACCCTTGATTGGTGGACTCCATTTTCTCAACCTAAGCCCAGCAAGGGAACAACGATGTTATTCCGATTAAAATAAATTTTATGACACTTTGACACAACTTGCTTTTTCAATTTTTAAGAGTCGAGAAAAAGCTAAAGATGACTCTAGTAGCCTTTGACTTTTAATGAGCCTAAAGCGACAAGTGCTCAGATGGACCTTTTCTTTTAAGGAGTCTAAAAGGGAACGAAAGTGACTACTCTGGAAATCTAGATAGAGGGATTACCAAACAAATCACAAAACTATAGAATAATTTTTACAGTACGGTAATCAATGTTCCCGAATGTTGTGTTCAGTGCATTGAGATTGATAGAGCGGCAGACACGACTTCCTAAGGATAAAGGATATAGCCTATTGTGGTCTCCCAATATATACTCAACGATACGTGGGAGCATAAGTCCGTACTGGCACTTGTCATCTCAAAGAGGAGGAATCACCCAACCTACAATGAAAGCGACAGTTACCAGGATTTACGACGCCAGAATACATCTCTAGCCTAGACTTCTAAATGTTGTGCATTAGGTTCCAAAGCATTTTTATGTTCATTGAATTTATTTTACAGTTGATCTTTCTTAAGAAGTTTTCCTTTAAGGTTCACCACGTGATGTAGATATACAAATCCTAAATATGCAATCTAAGATGATAAACAATCGTTTACCTTCTTTTTGCAATTAAAATCCTAGCTACTAAGGAAAGAGAAACGAAATTCTTTTAACATAGAGCAGAGAGCACACACTAGATGCACTTTTCCTAAATCAATATCAACAAGAAGTCTAAATGCAAATGCACATGCATGTATTTGTTTTCCACTTTCTTAATGTGTGAATGACAAAAAGAATGCCAAGTACAGATCTGAACTATTTTTCTTTCAAAACGACAGTACTAACAATTTTCTTTTCAAAAACAAAAGGAAGACGAAGATGACACTTTGCGATTTCAATTTCAAAAAAATGAAAGGAAGACTAAGAAGATACTTTGCAATTTCGAATTCAAAAAATGAAAGGAAGACTACTTTGCGATTTCGAATTCAAAAAATGAAAGGAGGGCTAAGACGACACTTTGAGATTTCGAATTTGAAAAATGAAAGGGAGACTAAGAGCTACACTTTCAATTTCAATTTGAAAACTGATTTCGAAACTTCAAAAAATTGATGATTCAAATAAAATACAATGGCAAAAGTGTAATCGACTATTAGAAAGATGAAGACTCTTTTCTTTGACTGAAAACAAAACTTGTGACACTTTCAAATCAAAATACGATCGTTTAATTAAGCTACTGTTTGCCAAAAGAGAACTGTAAATGGAAAAAAAATACATAAAAACATTCACAATTCTTTATCAATGGAGGCTGAATAATGCAAAGGAAGGGAGTTTCAACAATGATATACTGATCATAGACAACAAAACTACTAAATAAAGCAGAAGACAATGAAGAAAAAACCAAAATCTGGAGGCAGAAACAGTCTTATTTGATCATCGCACCTGTAACACAGGGACACAGGGATGCATCTCACCTACAACACACGGGAGGTGCGATGCATCTAGACTGCCAATGAGAGACAGTGTGATGGTCCAGGGATGAGACTGAGCTTGGTTTTTTCTCACAGTTTGAAGCTAGTTCAGGGGTTTAGGTTGAGCTAATGATAGGTAGTAAACAAAAAGTATAGGGGCTGATCTAATGAGGCTACTTGAGCTACCACCAGGGCACTTAGGATGTTTGCAAGTCAGTTGTTCAGTTTATAAACAAAACCTGTAGATGGACTGAAGCAACATTGATCTACTTTGCACTTGCATAGCAAATGCAGTTCGAAGGCTAGCTGGCTTAACTTCAGGCTTCATCTGTAGTTTATAAAGCAAACAAATATAAACAAGCAAACAAGCTATTCGTTCCCTAGCGAAGTCGCCATTTTGTTATTGGGAAAACTAGTGTCCATTCAGAGCTGCTAGTCCCACTAAGACGAGTAGCTATCTTAGAAACAAGCAAACTAAAGTTACTTTTGTTTTCCTTTATGACAGATAGATGAGAGAGAAGTAGAGAGTACCAACCTCAGTCTTTTTCTTGGCTCCTTGCTTGTTTCCTCTCTCCTTTGACAAAGCTTCACCACTCCTTCCTTATTTGTCCCGCTTCAAAGAGCACCTGTAGAGTCAAAGCAGCATAATACTATCAAAGCATAGAGATCTATAACCATAAACAATATAGGATCAGATGTATATTAACCATACAAATGCATATATCAATACAAGA
>APFE030939782.1:5105-16496 GCA_000404065.3 Pinus taeda | reverse complement strand
GAAGGAAAAGAATTTGAGGATGCAACAAAGTATAGACAACTTGTAGGAAGTATCAACTACCTAACTACTACCAGACCAAACATTTCGTTTGTTGTTGGAATCCTCTCCAGGTTTATGCAAAAGCCTTGTGAGGGACATTGGTCTACTGCAAAAAGAGTTCCAAGGTACTTGAAGGGAACTCAAGACTTTGGAATCAAGTATACACGGGTGGACGACTTCAGCTTGATTGGATACTCTGATTCAGAATTCGATGGAGACAAAGAAACTGGGGTATCTACTTTAGGATATGCTATGAGTCTTGGATCAGGAGCTGTCTCCTGGAGATCATGCAAACAATTAGTTCCAACAGATTCCACAACAGAAGCAGAATATGTGGCAGCAGCTAAAGCAACAAAAGAAATTGTGTGGCTCAGGAAAATTCTTGAAGATTTGCAGGTAAAACAAGTACAATCAACTCCACTCATGATTCACAACACCTCTGCAATAAAGTTGGCCAAGAACCCAAAGTTCCATGATCGAACAAAGCACATCAATACTATATGTCATCTGATCTGACATCATGTTGAGGCCAAAAGAATCCATCTCCATCATTGTTCCACAAATGAGCAAATTACAAACATATTCACCAAAGCACTTGGAAGAGAAAAGCTTGAACGATTCAGAACGATGCTTGGACTCACCAACATCCCTTCAGATTAAGGGGGGGAACGTTGACACCTAATCCTCATGATTGGGTGAATTTATGTAAATAATTAAATTAGAAATGTGAACAGTCATCGGGAGATGAACTGAACAGTCTCTCCCTATTGTATATAACAAAGACCTACCTGATGGAATAACATACCAATCAGTTTTTGCTTAATGGAGTTACTGCCTAGCCTGACAGGAACATTGAAGTAAATTGTGCTAAAGCATAGAACATACCATTGTTATCTAATATTAACGTGTAGACAAACTGAAGAAGGGACCACGTAACTAATCCTCCAACACTACACATGAACTCGTAAAGTAATTCCTACAAACTTGAAATAAGCTCACCATCTCCATGAATTCACTCCATGGTCAAAGAAAGTCAACTTGTGGTCTTTCTAGCTAAGGTAGGAACCAGAGAAGACCTTCCACTCGCTACAATTCTCAACATATATGATGGGCCATGCTTTTGGGGTAGAGTTGGGTTTTTTATTACCCCATGGTTCCCAGAATTTGATGCTACAAGCATGGTTGTCACTACAATGTCAGTCTGGGTGAGATTACCAAATCTCCCTCTCCCTTTTTGGCACCATCAAATCTTGTTGGATATTGGGAATACTCCTGGGAAATTCAAAAAAATGGACACTGACAGAACTAAAAAATGCCTTTTCAAATTTGTCAAAATTTGCGTGGAGATAGACCTTAGTAAAGGTCTACCTGATCGTATCCATCTAAAACATGAAAACTTTCAATCGACTCAGATTCTGGATTATGAGAATACGGCATTTAGATGTCGAATCTGCTTTCAAACAGGACACCTGGAGAACTCATGCCCACAGGAAAAAAAGAACCAAAAAAAGAAAAAGCGGCAAGCCCGCAAGCCAAAAGGATGGCAGGTACTTGACAGTTCGAAGGATGAAGAATAAGAACCCATGGAAAATTCTCCAAATATTGATGCTCAGGCACAACATGACAGCCAGGTAGACGAAGGAATTGGGGACCACTCAGAAATCATGACCCAAAACCAAAAGGGTTCAGAATTAGCAGAAATCACAGTATCAGAGCAAAAGAAAGAAGATACAATCATTGAAAAGGGACCGGGGGGTATAAAGAGAACCCATATATCTGAGAGTTCAGATTCAGACAAAGAAGTCCCTGTGCAGAAAGATAGAAATCAATTGGCAATAGTAACTGCTGATCCAAACCATGGGGTTTGGCAAAAAGTTCAGAGAAAGAAAGGCAAAAAGGTGAAGCTAAGTGATTATTATCACACTTAGCGCCTGGCAAATTATGTATTTTCTACAGTTTTTTCTTTTATTGTTTTTTCTTTTTTTTGTGGATCAGCTGCGAAGTTGACATTATTGAATGCCTGATGGCATCTACAAAATATAATTTTGTTCCTTGTTTACATGTTGAATAAAATTATGATTTTTCTTCATATTAATTCATTAAAAAATAAAAATAAAAAATAAAAACGAAAAAAAGCACGATACTAATATATGATCTAAAATTAAGGTTTCAGGCCCAAATACAATCTGGAGAAGACAAATTCTGAACCATATCGAGTGTTCGAAATGCACTTGATGTAAAACAGAAAGTAAATACAATTGCTAGAATGTATGAAATTTAAAATTTGAACGCAAAAAAAATAAAAAAATAAAACTAGTTTATATTGGAAAATGGGGTCCTAGGTCACTATGCTATTCTGGAAAGTTAAATTTCTAAAGTAATTTATGTGCCAAAAATGCACTTAATTCAAATAGATGTCTAGAATTAAATTCCAGCAAGCATATATAATATTTTAGCCCAGTTTAAAGTCAATAAATTGGAATCCTAAACTAAAATGATTCCTTGAAATTGAATTTTTCTGAAAAATGTAAACAATAGAAGCTACTAATGATTTAAAACATAAAATAAAAACAATTCCCAGCAAGCTAAACAAAATGAAAATTAGCTAGACAATATTTTAAAAGATAATGTTTTTCGATGGATTAGAGAGGATGACTAGTGCCTAACTAATCCTTGAATTAATGGGGTCATTCAAATTTATATGGAGGGCCTAACATAGCCTAAATTTAAACATGTAAGAATTGCCCTGAAGCATGCCACTAAGATCCTATATGGCTGAAAATTGAAACCTAATCTAAGAAAGGAAATAAGTTAATAGCCCTCAAGAAATATTAATATTAAAACTGGATCAAGAAATTTATTTGATGTTAACCTTGTGAAGAAATAAGAATAGAAATGTCTAGACTAAATGATGTTAAATAACAAAAGTGAAAGAAATTCACAGGTAACTATCCAACATTTGAAGTAACTCTTACTAAATGACCTTGATCCAATCCTTTAGCTTGCATACAAAAGTTCTCATCACCAACAAATGCATCCACAATGTAGCCCCTCACACATAAAGAAGAAATGCTTCTCACACAATATTTGTTCCAAAAAGAAGAAACGTTCTATTGCAGTTCACTCAACAACAACCATTACAAGTGAGGGGAACCTCTTATTTATAGAGTTTTATGCACAACAACCTCACAATAAAAAAAAAAGTTATTCTGGTCATCGTGTTTGATGAGTCAAACAAATACTAAATAATGCTACAATGCTATTGAATTGCTCATTAAATAATACATTAAATTATTAATCCATTCATGAGAGGATCGAACAGGTAGGGCGCGTGTCTAGGAAGGCCTATCCAACCAATAGTAATGAAATAATGCCTAAAGAGGTGCATCCTAGGGAATGGTGCAAGGTAGTTGCAACCATCTCCCATAAAGAGCAAACAATACCCTCCAACAAATGCACCCTTCAAGGATAGCCTAAGATCTTGTCAAATCAAAATAAAATAATCTCCAAATAATGCACATGGCCCACCGGGAGAAGGCATGCCATTCCATAAATAGCAAGAGACATATCCAAATGTAACTCCTCCATGCAAATCCCAATCCATGTGAAGAATCTCCCAAAATAGTAAGGGAACACTAGTTCCAAGGATTAGCCCTCCAAGGATAGCCTAAGATTTTGTCAAATCAAAATAAAATAATCTCCAAATAATGCACATGGTCCACCAGGAGAAGGCATGTCATTCCATAAATAGCAAGAGACATATCGAAATGTGACTCCTCCATGCAAATCCCAATCCATGTGAAGAATCTCCCAAAATAGTAAGGGCACACTAGTTCCAAGTCAAATATCGTCATCAACATGAAAACATGGTGTGAAGAGAGCTTATTTAAAGGTGTAGGTGGACCTTCTAGTGGAGTACACCACCTAGGAGAGAGCCGCGAGAAGATTGAGTTAATAAGTGAGTAGAAAATTGATTTCATAAACATTGAAGCGGGCAAGTGGGCAAAATACAAGCATAACTAACCCTCAAAAACTGTGCAAGTTCAACCACCTCCTCAACATATGTGTCAAGGCTAATAAACAGTCAACAAAAGATGGCACATGTGAGTGTGAACAAGGCTAACAAATATCATTTTAAAATATAGATTACCTTAACATGTGTACCAAAGGGGAGCACTGCTCTCAAGTTGTGTTCCTTATTAACATCAAGTTACATTCCCTAATGCTTTTTTGTTTTTGTTTTACCTTTTCCTTTAAAAAATAAAAATGCAACTTAGGGAATGAGGCCTCAATTAAGGTTTAAGACCCAATAATAAAATAAGTCAATAATGTAGCATTCCAACATTAGACTTAGGTCTAATTAATCAACAATAAAATGTCACAAACCATTTTGACATGTTCTAACATGGAAAAGGCGATATAATAAAATATGTCAAATGAGAGGTTAGTTAAGAAGGAAAATTTATATGAAAATGGATGAAATGAATGTTGTGCCCTCTAGGAGTGAATAAATGATGGAATATGGGCATAATATGAATTTTATCTAGGTAAAATGAAGGGGAGATGAAATAATGGGCAATAGCAAAGCAAAATGATGGACTAATAATGAAAGGGGAATGGCATCTAGGCAAACCACTAGGAAAGTACCTCACCAAGCTAGAGCACGCATTGAATACATCATACAACAACCAAGTGAAAGTAATGACTAGAACATCATAAGCACAACAAAAAGGTAATAGGAGATTTCTCCACTAATAATCAACCATGGAAATGCACCTATAACAAGATGAATATCCATGATACATCGTTAAAATAACCTCCACCAATGGTACAAACATGACCAATCAATTTAACAAGTTCAAATGAGTAAAAAGCATGATCATGATAATGCCAAGTCATCATATAATAATGCCACCCTCCCTTTTGGTTGGCACCAAAATAACGTGTAAAATATGACAATGCCCTCAAATCTGTAATTGGTAACATAGGAGGTCCATGGGTGTCATCCTACAAGGCCTCATGACATGGTCCTCGTATGCCCCATACAATATATGGTGTAATAGGACCCATAATTTAGGGTTATGCTTAACAACTTTGTTTATGTCATACAAACCAACATAATGATTTTTAAATTTTTTAATTTCATCCATGGATACATGTGTAAGTGCTAATTAGAAAGGAAAATGATAGTATGAAAATACCTACTTGTATTGCATTTAGCACATAAACAACTCACTTTATTCAGTATATAGTAAATAGATCTTCTGAATTCTCATCATTACCATAGCTTTGTTCTTCCTTGGTTCTAATTCTTTTAATAAGCACTAGATCAAGAGCTTGGCTCTTTGCCAACAAACACCATTACTCTTTTCAGTCGGTTTTAATAAGAAGTTGTTTCAACTGGTCATTAGGTGGCATTGAAAGCTTTCAAGATTGCTTGGATTGCTTAGAAAAATATAGTAAGAATGGTAGACTAGGGTTATTGGATGAACTACCAACAAATTCTCTCAAACAGGAAATAATTGGGAACAAGAATATGAAAATCCTGTTAACAGTGCATCCTCTTTGGTTGATGCCACAATTTTCCAAGAAAGGACAAAAAACATGTTATATTGGAATTTAATCTCAATCCATAGTCTAGATCACATTGTTATTAAAATCATTAGATAAATAGAGTGACTGTGACCATAAAATTGGGATTCCTTCAATCTAAGGGGTTTGCACAACTGATTCTTGACAATGTTGTTAGGATTTTGATAGTTTCATGCCACTAGGTCTCCAATTTGAATCCCCATGGGCAAGGCACACAAGGTTATGCTAATTAGTTTACTAGGGATGCCCTCTATGAATGTGGGGAAGATTTCCTTTGGTTTTCCATGTAAAAAAGTAACAGCAATATTCCTTTAATCAATAAAAACCAAGAAGACTTGCCACTATAACCTTGCCAAGAATTGATTATGACTTGCCTATGAAGTAGAAATTCAAGTATAACCACCTTTGATCTACATTAACCTACAAGCAACAATAATTTGGATGCAAATGGCTTTGTGTTTGGCTACTATTTCGATTAATACAATCACAAAGCAATATATGTGTGCTCACATTGCCCAGATCATGTTTACATGATCACAATGTTTACATGATCACAAACTCCATCTTCACTAAGCTTGCTTTAATGAAAGTCACTCAGATTATCTTCAAATGAAGAATATGGCAGAAACTCATCTCTACTAGTAAGTGTTACCCCTCTTTCTGGCAGAGGTATTTGTTGATTTGGGGTAGCATCGAATGTGCTCTAAGCCTCAAATTTTGCAGGGAGATTTGGGCACAGGTATTCCAAAGAACCAAGAAAGTGTTTTGGGAAATTCCACCCAGAAGTGATTTTATTAAAATAATTGATATTTTTAATGGGGTTCCTGAGTCTAAACTTAGGAAAATTAAAATATTAATGGGTATCAATCTAATCAGGGGTCAAACTTCTAGAAAAAGCCATGGATCAAGTCAAATTGATCTGAGCCTTTGATTATGTTTTAATCTAGGTCGTTGGTTGTCCAAAGGGAAGATATAATAAGGGGCTTGAGAGTCATTTGGAAAACACAGAGATAGAGAAAATCTATTTCTTGAAGTGAGAAGTTCTCAGGAGGAAAAATCGATTAAGGAAATCTCTTGCAGTTGAGGGGTAGGGATAGCAGGTTCTGGAGAGAGACATTCTCAACCGGAGATACATCAGCAAAGAGAGGCAGTAAGTAATCCAAAGGCCTTGATGCAGGGCTAGAAGGGCCACGCAGAAGTGACGTAGAGGCAGAGAGAGAGTCGAAAATCAGAGCAGAGGGTCAATTTCAGTAGTCGGAAGCCCGGGTGTGAGACCGGGAGGTTGAGAGCAGTGACTCTAGGCTTCTGATCGAATTCCCAGCTGGGTGACGCAGTGCTTGAAAGGGTTGACACTGGGACAGCGTAGAGGCAACGCAGAGCTAACACAGTGCCTGCCAAGGGCATCTCATCCAGTAGCCGGAGTAGCCGGGACTTTTCTTAGTGATTGTGTGAGGTAAACTCACAAAGCTTATGCCAATATTTCTCTCTGTAACTGAATAACCTTGTGAGGTATTCAATGATGTATTCAGATTTTGCTATTGCTTAATAATAATAAACCCTCAAAGTTGTTGCACCAGTTTTCCTGCATTGGGTTTTTCCAAGGACTATTTGTCCAAAAATAACTATCCTATGTGTTGTATTTTTCTTTCTTGCTCAGTATTTTGTTTCCGCATATATGTAAATTAAGTGAAAGCTGTAGATGTATTTACTTCAAAATTTACCGTAGAAGACAGTAAATAACTTGTGTGATTTAATCAAGTAGGAGAAGTAACATCAGTTTGCTGCAATAGGGGTTCCGGCTTAGGAATTTTCACAATATTTATATGTAAATGGATGCACAAGAGGGATTGTTGACATAACATAACACTTCTTGAGCAGTGCTTTTCATTCTGATTTTCAGGCAATTTTTCACGTTATTTAAGGCAGTTCATATATCCCAAGGCATGGGCACACCCTTCGATTCATTAATAGGCTATTGGCATCCACATGGACACCCTCTATGCATGCCATGTGGAGCACCCTTATGTGTTATCCTTATTTGGCATTTTTGAGCTGATTTTCCACTTTATTGAGGCTAACCCAAAATGTTACATGAAGCAAGAGTGGAGCCAAAGCATTTATTAGAGCGGAAGCATCATTTTCCAAAAATACTCTAGAGTGGAGCATCCCATGAGTATATATATATATATATTGTAGAATATCCATGAAATTTTGATCTGCTGATAAGAACAATCTGAAAAACATTTTCTTTTCTTACAAACACAGAATTTCTCTACTCAATTTGCAGTGGAATTAGGAACAGAAATAAAAGCACGGTGACACAATTGAACACCACAATTTTTACAGGGAACCCAATTGGGAAAACCCTCTGCTTGATTATTGAAAATTTATTGAAGAAAATTGAGCATTAGATCTCTTACAATACAACTGTTTCAATCTGAAAACAACCTTGTTTTCCCTACTTAATATAAGCTTGAAACCTATGCAAGAATTCTGATCTCTGCTTCCTTGCCTAAGGAATTTGTCCTTCTCCAATTCCAATAAGTCTTTCCTAGGCTTGTTCACCTTGTCTCACAAGCTCCACCCACAACCTTTTGCTTCGTATTGTTTGGTCTCACCAACTCATGCTCACCAAAACATTGATTAAACTTGTGCCTTCATTCCTCCTTTTAAAGGCGATTCGAATGGTTAAAATTAGAGAGTTCTATGTTTGGAAAGTCAAACTGGTGCTTTTCTAGATAACAACAATTAACACAACTTGTTAACTAATTCCTCCTAAAATTGAGGAGGCTAAATCCACTTGTTCTTTCAGTTTCCAAACTAGCTCACACTAGAAAATCAAGAACTTGACTTTCAATTTCAACACATCAATTAACTGCCTCATGCACTCCTCATTTTTAGGGAAACTCCTAAACTATAGGAACTACCATGCACAAAAAAAGGAACTCGACTTTGACTCCTCGAATTAAGGCACAAATCAAGGAATCACTTTTCTCGCTAATTTCAACATATATATTCAACAAAAGCATCTACAATGAAATTAGTTGCAGAATATATGAAAACATGTATATTTGTACATCAATGAAGATAGTACATTAATAATTAATCATTCGAGCATGGACCATCTAGAATCTAGATTTGTTGATAGATCCTAATGATACATATTTTCACACTCCCTACAATACAATCAAATACAAAGCCTTGATCTTAGGGCAAAGGGCCCCTGTGCAAAGTCATCAATGAATGGTTTGGACATGATATATTAGGGTGGGTACTACAAATCTTGTGTTCAGTGAGCCTATGGCCTATCATAATGCATTAGCGAGGATACTACTAATGGATATTGGTTTTGGACATCAGGAAATGGTAATCACACCACCTATTACCTAGGCAAACTAAAGTTCTCTCCCAACCAACTGTCCACCTGGTTAAGCGCAAACACAATGATATCAATTACAAACAAAAATACTAATTTTTAAGCCATATAATAGAAAGTAGACCATTAACTTAGGAATGAAATGGGTATCTAGCAATTGTCAACAATAACATGACCAAATAGTTATGTTTACAAAATAGGCTATCTACACACTGAAATATGAAGACCGAAAGGTCGAAAATAATAAACTAAGCTAGTTTTTAGACACCTCTCTACATAAGAAGTATTCACCAATTGTGAAAGCACCCATGTTGCTCAATGTTGTAGTTGTGATGTAGCATCCCCATGCATGTTCCACCTCTCCTTGAAAAGCAATGTCCCACCATTGCTTATATCAAGATTCTCATCATTAGTATCATCCTTCATTCTTTTCCTCTTGTCTAGCCTTTGCCTCTACCTCGATCCTCTAGCAACAATAGTCAACACCACCCAAATATTTTGAAACTATCGAATCCCAACCTTAAAAATTGGTAGAAAAAGCTTAATATGCCTAACCAATGATTTTGGCTTGAGTGAAGAGTGCATTTTTTCTAAGGCCATGACAAAGGAGTTCAAAAATCCACACTACAAACACTGAGGTATACATAGGGCTTGGTGCTCTTGATTAAATGCTAATCACATACCTTCATATGTGATAGAATCCAATGAAATGTCGCAATCCCATCAACCCTAAAATCCTGAAAACTATTAAGTTTGTTGGATTTTGAATGGTTATGAAATTCTATTTTCTCCATATGAAGTCCGATGAGGTTCAAACCACTCTCAAACATCCTAAAACAATTAATGGTAATGTTAAAAATGTAAGTAAAAGGATAAAATAATCCTTTTACATTAAGAATTTAACATTGCCATTAGGGAGCACCGAGGTGGCATCCAAGGAGCATTTGGGGAGTGCCATGTGAACGCGCTCCTTAGCCCTACGAGTATCCTTAGGAGCACCATGTTCTCAACTTGATAGGGAGCATGCCCAAACGGTACGAAGCGCACTCCCACTCAAAGCGCAATTCTACGACTAGAAGTCAGGGGCAATTCTTGGAACCTTGGGTCAACCCACGCGTCTAACCTCTTATGACAGTGGTGGGGTCATTTTGAGATTGTATGGATGATGTGGAGGTCACCTTGAAGATATGTCATGAAAATCACTTGAAGTATTAAAATTACTTGGATGATGACTTAGAAACATAGCTTAAACACTAATAAGCTGGACGTGAGGGCCAATCTCATACATGTGGACGTCAACATAGTTGTTTGGGGGTTTTATGCTGATTTTTTAATTGGATGATCACTTCTAAGCTTCATGGAGGTGCCTTGACATATGTTATAGGCATGGGCCATCAAATTAAGGTTTATTTGGAGATTATAAAGCATTATACTACACAATTTATGGGGTTGTTTTGAAGGAGCAGCCCCCATTGGAGGGTTTTTAATCTTGACTTGGACATTTTCTACCTTGGAGGCCCATTCAACCACTTTGAAGGGATCATCGAAGGATCAATTTGCACCTTGGCGAGATTCATGGAGCATTTATACATGTTGGAGGACCTCTGGAGGCTAGATGGACACCATTCACCCTTCTTTGAGGGAGAGGACCTCACTTTGAGGGTTTACTTCATCTTATTCATTTTACCTGTGGCTTGACCACTTTTATTTTATTATTATTATCTTAGATTTCTTGCTTGGAAGTTTGATTTTCTTAGCCTAGATCTAAGTAATCACATGAGATATTATTATTTTATTGTAAAGGGAAAATAGTGTCATCTATATAAAGAGATACACCTCATTTGTACCCATGGTTGGAAACCTGTGAGCTCTCTCCTTTAGAGCTGAATTTATATATCTTCGTTGGAGCATTTTGAGGATGAATGTTGTCAGCTCCTAAAGCTTGTCCTACTTGGTTTTATTTTGGTGCATGAAGATTAATAGTGGAATTTTTTCAATTTATTTCACTTCCTTATTTTCATCTTATATAAGAGCCACTTTAGCACTCCCACTGTATATTGACATCACTGTAACTATCATAATCCCATTGACCTACTTTTGTGGTCATCAATTGGACATTAATACATTTATCTTTATCTTTATCTTTATCTTTTCTACAAGCCTTTCAAGATCAATCCATTGAGAAATAGACATTATCATGTGGAAGGAAGAAGTGTAGGGTTTATCCTCATTCTTCCTTTGTTAATTTGGTGGATACATGATTCCATGCTTTGTTCTTCCTCTTGGTTCCTTAGCTAAAGCATTAAGTAATTGTTAAAATTTCTGTTTTCCCACCCCGGTTTTCAGTTTCTCCTTATTTCTCCCATGTAGTTAAATGCCCTTTC